>BQNB010135808.1:4707-18102 GCA_026074375.1 Tanacetum coccineum
ATGGGAACAAACGATGATGAGGCCGGATCCTCAAGATCCAAACGATCAAGACATGAAACCGTGGAAGAGGTATTGCTTCCACAAGTTTACCACGAGTTCTTGCCGTAGGAAGGATGTAACAGAGATGCAAAGTCTAGGTACAACACTAGATTGGCCCAATTGCTTCCCAGACATATTTACTCACCTTGTATCATAAACTGGGATGTGCTAAACCGAATGGGTTGTGATAGAGAAATTGATGACATGTTAAGAATTAGGGTGTGTGAAGCTGAATCAGATGAAGAGATATTTACTTCGATGGCTTGAATTAGAGCGAGTTTTATTCTACTTATGAGTTTGATGAAGTGTGTGCTGATGATGAGTTACAAACCAAGAAGATCATCAAGTTTAGACTTGGTGGACGTCCCACAGTTTGAATTTGTTGGAGTTTGCTCGAAGGTTGGGATTGTATCAAGCGGTTGAGCTAGAAGAAGATGGTTTTAATGTTTACTTTGAAGGAGGTTTGCATAATGATGATAATTTTAACGCTCAGGATTATTGGTTAAGCATTAGTCGAGAGGATAACCTTAGTTTGTCTAGGAGTTATACTTCTACTATCAGGAGACCAATTTTGAGGCTGATCTACAAAATGATCACTTATGATTTGTGTCAAAGGACGACTGGGTATGATAAGGTGCAAAAGAATGATTTGTGGCTTCTGAGTATGTTTGATGCTAGACACCAAAACAGGTATGCAAATGTAGCTTGGGTGATTGCAAAATGGATGAAGAGGAAAGGAGATGAGACTAAAAAAGAGAGTTAAATTTGATGTGGTCAGTTTATCTCAAAGCTTGCTAGGAAATGTAGGGTGTTGACTGAGGATGTGGTAAGGAGCTTAAGTGCTTCGGTTTATTGCAGGGATTTGGATTCAATTACACTTAGAGATTTGATCGACTATGATGGTAAACTTATTCCAGAAGATCCACAACCTGGTGTGCCTAGAGTTGGTATTCCTAGACCTCCAAGAGCATCCATGCAGGATTTATATGATAGGATGGGTAGGATGAAGATACGCTAGGATGCGATAGAGCGAATGGAGTATAGGTAGTCATATCACTGGTATAGGTATCATGGAGTGTTTGAGCATATGGCTGGGGTTTATAGTGTTCCACTACAGGGAGCCTACAACCCACCTGGCTATGCTCAACCGCAGTATGACCAGTACTATCAGCAGTACCAGCCTTCACCACTATAGTATCAGCAGCAGCAGGATGATGACGAGTAGTGTCAAGATGGCACAAGTTGGTTGTGTGACCGTATGTTTGGGTCACGTATATTTTAAAAACAATTTCAAAACATTATTATTATTATTATTATGGTGTGTAAAATGCCTCTGTTGGCATTTAAAAATAATATTATCGTACTTTATATTATTAATCTATTAGAAATATTATTACTTTTCGTGTGCTATGCAATGTCTACAATCGTAACAGGAAAAGGAAGAAAAGGCGCGAGACGAATTGGCGTAAAGAAAAGATTTAAAATATCAATCACAATTGAAAAGTATTATTTCACTTTTTCATTTTATCTTTTCTCTATAATATTTTCACATTGAGGACAATGCTCATATTAAGTAGGGGGGAGATAAACTGGAAAAATTCTAAAAAGTTAAGGAAAATTTTTAAAGAATTTTTTTGAAAATAACATTTTATTGATCACATTTAGATCTTAAGGATTCAGGTATCCATCTTTGATACCTAAGATGATTTTATCATTAGCTTTCTTGAGTTAAGGAGTGAGCAATTGCAAATATCTCATCCGTCGTTACGGCTGTGTATTTGTAGTTTTGTCGCCTTTTCTGGAGTATTGGTATCGATTTAAATTGTATGAGTGTGCCGGTGATTTATTAATTCTAGAACTTGTGCTTGAAATCTTTATGAGACCGTAGTAAGAATACGTTCGCGTGTTATAAACATTTTACTAATTAAGATGTGATAAAAATATAAATATAAGTAAACAATAATTTTGTTCAAAAAGATTTCTAATAAAATTATCTAAAATTTTATCTGTACGAATTGAAGAAAGTAAATGTTGGTATTGTTGTTTAAATGAAGTGCGAAGGTTGCAAACTTCTAAGTTCGTTTGAAGTAGCGTGCCTATCCTAAGTATGGGGGAAAGCAAGTTTCCCCCAAGATAAAGTGAATTGAGGCAAAAATAAAGCCATTAAAAAAAGAGAATGATGTGGAGAATAAAGTCGAATGTATTACGGATAAGGTAAATTATGATTTTATTACAAACCTTTTTTAATAAATAATAAATAATATCACTAAATAAATTACCTCTTTTGATGTTTATGTTTGGTGCTTACGCCATGTCAGTGAAGTTTAGTTTCTTGTACAAGCCTATGGTAATTTGAACATTTCATGACTGCGCGTATGAGTGACTTTCGTTTACTCTCTATTTTACCAAATCAAGAGAGTTTGAAAAAGAATCTTATCTATAAAAATTCATGAGTTGTTTTGTCGTGTTATCTATGCTTGTGATCATTAATTGGTTTTACTAAACAAAATTCTTTCGCTTTGATTGCTTGAGGGCAAGCAATAAGCTAAATATGAGAGATTTGATAACGCTCCAAATATACATAAATTATCCCTTGAAAATACACTAAATATATACGTTAACGCAAGAAATATTGCAAAGTTTGCCTGTTTGTTGTGTAATATTCATTTCAGGACCAAAAGTGACGAAAAGGACTAACGATGCAAAGAAATCCGGTTAAATGCACTAACAGTCATTATATGAATGATCTAGAAGAAAAATTAAAGAGGAGTTAATGATTAAAGCCAAAGTGTGGCGCACAATTTATTTTGTGTGGCGTACTTCTAAATGAAATGAATGCCATTTAATTAAGCACCAAGTGCGGCGCACAATTTCTTATGTGCGGCGCACTTTCCTGACAGTTACTCCTAAATCATAAATGATTGCAATGATTAAGCAACTCTTCACTCCCCCTAATTCATCAACTAATGACCCATCATCAGCTATAAATAGGACACGAATTTTGGAGCAAATCATCCCATTCTCATCTTTTAATCATCAATTATCATTTCTAAGTTGTTTTAGTAGTTCTAATGAGGTTTTTGAAGGTTAACCATCACCTTCACCACTTTTCGGGTAGAGAAGGAAGTAAAATCTAAGGAAGTTGGAGTTACTAGTGTTACTATAGTCAATTATTGCTTTATTCTTGAAAGGCATTGTAAGATTGGAACCTCTACTCTTAGAATTTGGTAAAAACATGTTTATATCCTTTGATAATATGAATGTTGGATTCATCATGATTGTTATATGTGTTGTTATTATGATTGTTGAGTAGATTAACATGTTTGGTTAGGAGCTACATGATTATTATGGATCAAACTTGACTTTTGAATGAACTTTTGACATGAATAATATAAGTGGTATCTGCTAAAATATACATCTTTTATAACCCGTAAAACACTATAAAATGGACTAAAAATAAGGTCAAAAGACTCTAGTTAAGTGATAGATTTCCAAGTTGTCTGTCTGTGACAGCTAGACCTTAGCCTTGTGAGGATTGGCTAAGTAAACGAACATTAACCTAAGTACAAAAGGTTTTAACGCTGAACCACATGTATAACAAACTTGGTTTAGCAAGTTACAGTACTCATTATCAAACACGAATCACTCCTAAAGCATTTTCATAATAAAAGATAAAGGCCGAAAGGGTTTTTCATTATGAACAATAGATAATCTTTCAAAATAACTAAACATTCTTAAATCGATTATAATTAAATTCGTGAATCATTCATCTACTCAAGTTTATCCATAATGTTTCATGTTCCTTAACCAAACATGTCCTTATATCATTGAATCAAACCATTATCTTTAGATCGTGACAGTCTATAAGATAATCCCCTTTTTGTAAAATTATCGATCTTTTTCTTAGAATACCCAATCTCATGGAACGACCTGGTCTTACCTAAAAAGATTATACTACATACGTGGGTTATACTTTTACCCGTGTGTTTCCATCTATAAACCGATAATTCTAGTATTATAAATTTAAAGCTTTTGAAACACATCAGTTACTCTAGCAAGAATTCTGTTAGGAAGTTTCTTAGGGCTCTACATCCTAAATGGAGAGCAAAGGTCATGGCGATTGAAGAGTCGAAAGACTTAACGCCACTATCTCTTGATGAACTTATCGGGAACCTCAAAGTTTATGAAATGATCATCAAGAAAGATTCCGAAATAGTCAAAGCAAAAGTTGAAAGGAAATCTCTTGCTTTAAAGGCTAAGAAAGAGTCTAGTGATGAAGAGTGTTCGACTTCCAGAAGTGAAGACGAAGAATACGCGATGGCGGTAAGAGACTTCTAGAAGTTCTTCAAGATAAGAGGTAGATTCGTGAGACAACCTCGGAATGACAAAAAGACGTTCCAAAGAAGCCGAGACAACAAAAACGGTAAAAGTGATAGAAAATGCTTTAGATGTGGTGACCCGAATCATCTTATTGGAGAATGTCCAAAACCACCAAAAGACAAGAACCAAAGAGCACTTGTCGGAGGTTCTTGGAGTGATAGCGGTGAAGAAGATGATGAGAAAGTCAATAACAAAACGTGTCTAGTAGCTCAAGCATCAAGCGAGGTATGTTCCAAATCCTCCTACTTTAGTGATGAGAACTCGTCAATAGATGACTTAGTACTAGATAATGAATATGATAAACTGTGCAAAATGAGTTTAAAGATAATCACTAAAAACAAAAGATTAAAAGCCACTAGAAATAATTTAGAAAAAGAACTTAGTGTTCTAAAGGAAAAAGTGTCTACACTCGAGAAAAACAAGGGAGTTGATCTCGAATGTGTAAAATGTCATATGCTTAAAATTGAGAATGAAAAACTCAAAGAGGAAGTCACTAGATTAAATAAATTTAAAAAGAGTACACAATGTCTAAATGAAATGTTAAGTAATCAAAAACCCTCCGGTGAAAAATTGGGTTTAGGATTTAATTCATTTGAAGCATCATCTAGTGGAACTAAAGAAATAAAATTTGTGAAAGCTCAGAAAAAGGCGTCTTCTGATGGAGGTCCCATAAATATGGGCGGCCCCCAAAGTGTTCAGGCGCCCCCCAAAACAATTATGGGACCGCCACCAGTTGGTACACCTAGATCTGAGAAAAGTGTGTCTTTTCAAAAATCTATTTTGGGTCCTAGACCAAAACACATAATAGTGAACAACGTTAAAGTTCCCGTTGCTAAATGAAGTCTGTGGAAAACTAGAAGGGGGGTTGAATAGTTTTCCAATTAAAAATTTCTTTTTAAATTTCTTTTTCTCGTTTTAGATCTTAAAGTGAACGAATAAACATAACTACTAAACACATGATATGATATGATAAGTAAAAGGATATGTGACACAATATATATAGTGGTTCGGCTACAAGGTCACCTACCTTGCCCTAACGCCACCCCCGAGTTACACTACTCTATAGTTTCGAATACACTATTCACCAAACTCCTTTTAACTGGCAGATAACCTCACAAAGTCTCTTCCCTTTTATCTGGTTCAAGCTAACACTAGGTCTAAACAGAAGACGCAATGTCCCCACACAAGCTTACACCTTATTAGGATACAAAGATAGATATAAGTCCTAAAAATATGGAAACTAATATGTTGATGTACATGCCTTTATTTAGGTGCCAAACACCAAACACCATTTACAACTTACACCAAACTCTTACAAGCAACACTTAGTCATATGAATTTCATCAATTTAATTACAATGAATGTGAAGTGATGTCTTGAGATCAGTAGCTTGATCTATGAGTGATGGGATACCCTTGCTCTAAGAGAGTCGTAGAACTTGATCCTTAAAGGGCATACTTGGTAGAACTTCTTTTATTAAGAAATCTACAAAACACTAAAATGAAAGAATCATGATAGAAGATCAGTGATTAGCTGAATATTTAGAGAGAGAAGTTATATGAATGAGTGCCTAAACCAAGAGAAATGAGTTGGTATTTATAGGCATGAAGGTTACTGTAGCCCGGTTCTGCCGGTGCCATTGGCGAATGGAACCGGCAGCCAAAATCAATGGCACCGGCCTACAGTAACCAAATCCGAATTTTAAATTACAAAATCTTAGAAGATCATAGGTAATCTTGCTAGATTGTTTTCAGATTTGGTAAGAAAGAGGTCTTTTATTAGTTTTGAAATATTTAAAGGTTTTTGTAAATATTCTCTAATAAAGTGGTTAAAATGTGAAAGGTATACATTTTTATTCTAAGAATATATTTAAGTGAAGAGTTTGTTTATGAGAGAAGCGGGGTTAGAAAACTATTGGTTTAGAACTTATGACTTTTGTTGTTTTGATAAGTTTATGTTTTGTTATTAAACAAAACAAAGAAAGATCGTAAAATATAAATAAATGTTTTTATGGTTTATCTGTATTAACAATCTCCCCCTTTTTGTTGATGACAAAACATAAACTTATGAAGTAAAAAGCAACAAAATTTACAAGTTCTAAATTGGAGTTTTTACTTCCTTCTCCCCCTTTTTGTTGAAACAAAAAGAGCGTCGAAGAAAAACTAACTTAAGATGGTGAACCAAAGAAAAATAGGTATGCTTTTAAGAGAAACAAGATGTATGCTCCCCCTTGACGAATGCTCCCCTTAGAACAGATTGTCAAGTTTTCCTAGTCGGAGTAGCTATAAAAAAACATGTTAGTCATATGTGCAAATAGTAAATAATTGACTTATTAGTGGGTCAATCTCAATGCTCCTTCTTGACGAATGCTCCCTAAGATGGATTTGTTAAGCAATTATAAGACAAGCATTAAATGTGTTATAAAAATGAACAAGATATCATTGCAAGAGATCAAAAAATAGTAAAATAATTCTGGAAGGCCAGTTCTGCCGGTGCTGTTCAGTGAACAGATCCGGCTTATAGTCGAACAACACTGGCTGACCTGTGCAAAATCAGCAACACTCAACTATTTGGCTGGAAGCAATTCTATTCAAATTTTAACCTGCTAAAATTGATATCTGAGAGGATATCATATAAAGTAGATATCAAACTAATCATATTTTGAACAGGAATTCATGATGCAACAAACGAGAATCACTACAACACAAAGCCTTAACTATTACAAATCATGAAGTAAAACAAATTGACATATATCAACTAAAACTAAAATCATGATTGGTAAACTATCTAAGGCTACTTGATCTTAGTTATTATCTTAAGGTAATTTGCTTGAGAGGTGGTTCAATCGTTCTAAGATGTGATGAAGCATGAACCTAGTTTCGCTTTAGAAATTGTTGATGATGGTCTCGGTCCTTTGGCAATGAGGACATGTATGTTCTTGTTCCCTAGGGGGTTGTTCTAGCCACTGGGTTTGGTCTATAGGTCCAAATGTGCCTGGTAAGGGAAATGATGGGTCAAATGGGGTTGTTTAGGATGAGGTGGTTATGGGACAAAATGGTGGTGGCATTTGAATGTGGGTGATAGATGTGGGAGGTATGAGACTATTTTCCACATTTTGTGCATTTTGGATAGCCTCTTAGATATTTTGGTGAAAGGTTTGAAGGTTGTTGAGTTCTTGTTGAATGTTTTTCCTTTCTATGAATGGATGGGGTTGAGCGTTGGTCCTATTACTAGATAGGTTGATGGGTCAAAAAGTTGGTTCTTGTAGTGTAGTTTGTGGGAGAGTTTGAGGTAGATTTTGTAGGACATATTGAGGGACTGGGTTGGAGGTTCTTGGAGGTGCATCAGTAGAGGAGAGGTAAGGATGAGGCTCTATGGGAGTGTTTGGAGGAGTAGAGAAAGTGAGAGCTCTAGGAGCCAATGGAGTTTCTAAAGGTTTAACCTTAGGTGTTGTTTGGTTTGAGGTCTGTGGTGGCATGGAGAGTGCTAAAGTGGTATCAATGGTAGTGTTGGGATTGAGTTGTGAATGATTGGGTAAGGTTTCATTGGAGGATAGGTCAATGTAGTCAATTTTGGCTAATTTTCTTGGAGGATTTTGAGTTGAAGAGCAAGCACTTGATGCCATGGATTTTTTTTGAAAGTAGAAGAGATGTTTTCAGGTATTGAGGTGTGAAGATGATGGGAGATTAGGTCCTTAATTTATAGTTGAAGATACACGCATAAGCATTAATGCTTAAAAACACTAAAAAGGCTTTATACTTATACATTAGAGTGCCAAAGTAGGTCAATAACAAGGCAAAGCCAACTTCACTGACAAGTAATAGGGACAACCCTATTATGACTTATTTAGAGGCGTAGTTTTAAAATGTGGTGCCAAAATAGAAAACCTCTTTGTTGAGACCGGCTGGCCTGGTGTGCCATATTGAGCCAATGGAACCGCCTTACTGCAAATAGCACCGGCTGGTGCAGGGCACAAACATTAGAATTCGATTTTTCTCAAAAAGTTCTTAGAAGTCTAATGCGTTGGCAGGAGATTTGTGGATTTTAGTCTACAGAAGGCTTTATCACTCAAAAGGTTCTAGTAGTGTCCAAATTTTACTACAAAACGTGGCTTATGCTAAAACTCCTTAAAAGAATTGTCAAAGAAGAATTTTAGTACAATATTGTTCCTAGATTGTCAATTTTTCACGAGTAGCTAACTTAATTTTTCTTGCAATGGGTGTGGAAGATGGCTATCTTGAACAAGACCTTTGTTTGTTTGAATTATGGGGATTGCATCTGCTATGGGCGGAAGTTAGGTTCATGTGTCAATTGGATCGAGCGTGTAGTTACCAACGGGATCCATTTTCCATCCTTGGTTTGGAGGAGGTGAGTGGGGATGAGGTGGACGTGGAGGGGGGGTCGGAGTTGGTAGACGAGGTATTTTGCCCTTGGATTTGAACCGGAAGACTCTTTTGTTAGAGAGGGGGATCATGACATGGTCCACAAGTTGAAAGTCATTAGACAAGGGGTATGGTTGTTTGGACCGGACATACTTAAAAAGCCTAGTGAGGAGCATGGCATAAGGGAGAGTCATTTCGCTACTTTGAGTCACACTTATCATTCGATGAGCGATATAGTAAGCAAGATTTGATGTGTTCTGTCAATGGTTATGACAATTGTAGCATGTAGCACAAGGATGCAATTGGGGTTGAATCTTGTTGACCGTGTGTGAGGCTTATGGGCATTTTTCTACTAATGATCGGTGTTCACTGTCTTGAATTAATTCTTTAACTGCAGTGTTGATCCTTTGTAAAGGGTTAGTCGAGGAAAACGTCATCGCCTTTGATTTTTCGGTACTTGGGTGCGTGTGTTTCTTGTGTGGATTAAGGCGTCAACTGATTCAGGTTGGATCTTCGCTGTGGAGGAGGATAAAGGTTGGGTAGGATCACAATGTCTTAAAAAGGGTATGAGATAGGCCATTCAGAAGTGTAACACACACACACCTTCACAAGGGAAATTTTGAGAATTTGAGCAAAGGTTTTTACGAGAGTGAGAGTGGTTTAGACTTTATCGAATGACATATGCAAGGGGAGAGTTCATTGGACGTTTCGAATTGTCGCGACACTTTGTAAAATTGTAGAGAAACGAAGACGGTGGCAAATTTGTTCTTTAATGTCGAGGAAGACAAACAAAAACCAATGCTGGCAAAGATGTTAAGAAGATTTAGTTCGTCATCGAGGGGATGGGGATGTTAGGAAGGAGACCTGTCCTTGTGAAAGAGTTCATTTTACAAGAGGACTTGTAAACTCCCTTTCTTCGCCGCAGGTATAGCATCCAGGTACCGAAGATACATGGGGGATGTAGTAGGCGGTGTCATGATGATCAACGTCGGTCGATTTTGGCATGATGCTCCTAAAATTAGAGAAAATAAGAAAAGACACGATTACTTCCAAATGCCTAAAGTTTTTTGGAAATGATCAGTTTTAACTTAGTTTTTACGGTAATTAACAATGAAATTCCTTTTATCATCACCTTTTTTTAAAAATGTATTTTTTGATTTATAATAGTATGTGATGAGTGCATTACTTAATCTAGGATCAAGATTGCAGATTTGCTAAACTAAGGTTACTTAAGAATAATCACTTATGTGTTTAAAAATTTAGGGTGATTTGGTCTAAGGAATTTTAATTCCTAAAATTTAATTTTTGCAAGTAATTATAAATTAAGAGTTGATTATAGAAAATATGTATGAATTAAAACTTATAGTTGGGAGTTTAGAGATGTGGAAAAAGGGTGAAATTTGCAGATTCGCCAATGGTGATTTTTCAATGGGGTGTGTGAGTTTCAAACAGTGCTTAGGGATAGAGATGAAGAAGTTCAGTTTTTGTTAGTTTTACCAGGTTCTGCTCGGTGGCTATTCGGAGAACAGACCGGGCTTGGTATTTTTACAATGGCACATGCAAGGGATTGTTTAATAATAAAAAAATTATATATATATATATTTTTGTGTTATTATTATGATTAGATTTTTTTGTGCGAGTGTAATATTGCCTCATTATTAATTTTTTTGTTTTCTATAGGAAGATAAAACAATAAGTTATAATGTAACAAAAAAAAGCTTAATGAAATATTACATATACATTGATTCAACCCATAACGCGATACATAGATAGGAAATACAAAATAATATTAATAAAGCTAGGAATGTAGTAACACGTCTCTATGCGAAAATTGTCATAGATTGATGCATTACAAGAGAGTTGATAAGGTGATCAAGACGGGGCTTAGGATTTCCTCTGACTGCTTATTCGTAGGTAGCCGGGGATGATAGCTTATTGAGAGGGAAATGAGAAGAGGTTTGAATTTTTTTTGAATTAAAGGATAAATGAAGGAGGAGAGAGATGTGTGATTTTTTTATATAGAGTAGATGCGGCGATGGGTTATGGGGAGGTGTGAAGGGGGTTTTAAATTTTGAATGGATTATAACACCCGAAATTTTACGCCAAGACATCATACCGTAGATAAGGCATGGATTTGAAAGTAGAAAGTGTGAGAGTGTTGTACTCGGGAAATGGTGTGACAGGAGTATTTTAATTATTTAATAGAGTATATATGAATTATTTATAGTATAATTTAATATAGCGAGAGTAGATGGAAAATGTAGTGTACCTTATTAAAAGCAGAAGATTTTGAACAGGAGCAACTGATTATCAAGGATGCTTTTACGGTTACTAATATAATATTATATATATTTTATATATATATATATATATATATATCTATATATATTTATATATATATATATATATATATATATATATATATATATATATATATATATATATTTTTAAGTCCATTTTTTTTTATTAAAGAGACTAGGTGATGCAATAATAGATAGAAAGAGCCCAAACCAAAGTGGTTCAGATCCGCGGTTCTGTTGGCTTACCTCAGCCGGTGTTGTTGATTGATGGCACCGGCGGTACCGGCTTGTTGGGCCAGCCCGAAACAGCCTCCTTTCTTTTACAAATTTTTCCTACGCCAAGCTTTTTAAGAAAACATATAATGGAAGAATGTGTATATGCCTTATGATTTTAGTTTTTTTAAAAAAAAATATTCGATTGAATATTTGAAGATTTTTGAAATATAGTTTATTTGAAAAATCTTCGGTAACCTGCTCTGATACCAATTGTGGAAAACTAGAAGGGAGGGTTGAATAGTTTTCCAATTAAGATTCTCCTTTTTTAAAAATTTCTTTTTCTTATTTTAGATCTCAAAGTGAACGAATAAACATAATTAATAAACACATGATATGATATGATAAGTAAAGGATATGTGACACAGTATTTATAGTGGTTCGGCTACAAGGTCACCTACTTTACCCTACTCTACTCCCCGAGTCACCTACTCGAGCGTTCGAATACACTATTCACCAATACTCCTTTTTGACCGGCGGAGAAGCCTCACAACGTCGCTTACCCTTTTATCTGGTGCTAAGCTAAACACCAGGTTCTATACAGAAGAACCATGTCCCCACACAAGCTTAAACCCTATTATGATACAAAAATAGATATCATGTCCCAACAATATGGAACATAATATGTTGATGTGCTTGCCCTCTATTAGGTGCCAAACACCAACACCATTTACAACTTACACCAAACTCTTATAAGCAACACTTAGTCATATGACTTTCATCTATTTGATTACAATGAATGTGAAGTGATATCTTGAGGTCAGTAGCTTGATCCATGAGTGATGGGATACCCTTGCTCAAAGAGAGTCGTAGAACTTGATCCTCAAATGGCATACTCGGTAGAACTTCTTTTATTAAGAAATCAACAAAACACAAAAATGAAAGAATCATGATAGAAGATCAGTGATTAGCTGAATATTTAGAGAGAGAAGTTATGTTAATGAATGCCTAAACCAATATAAATGAGTTGGTATTTATAGGCATGAAGGTTACTGTAGCCCGTGCCATTGGCAAATGGAACCGGCAGCCAAAATCAATGGCACCGGCCTACAGTAACCAAATCCGAATTTTAAATTACAAAATCTTTGAAGATCATAGGTAATCTTGTTAGATTGTTTTCAGATTTGGTAAGAAAGAGGTATTTTATTAGTTTTGAAATATTTAAAGGTTTTTGTAAATATTCTCTAATAAAGTGGTTAAAATGTGAAAGGTATACATTTTTATTCTAAGAATATATTTAAGTGAAGAGTTTGTTTATGAGAGAAGCGGGGTTAGAAAACTATTGGTTTAGAACTTATGACTTTTGTTGTTTTGATAAGTTTATGTTTTGTTATTAAACAAAACAAAGAAAGATCGTAAAATATAAATAAACGTTTTTATGGTTTATCTGTATTAACAATGTCAAATAATTTTATAAGCCATTATCAAAACCCAGAGTTGTATTTTTAAAACCTAATTTTAGATCAAAAACTCCACCACCTAGAATAGTCATCAATAATTACCCTCGTCCTAAGACACCACAACCAAAAAGAAACATTGGTCGACAAAATCAGCCACGCGGCTTTCCTGTAACTTGGAACAACTTCCCACATCAAAGTTACATGCCATGGGAAATGTGTCTTACATTTTCACATCCCAACCAATTGCATCAGATGCAAGGGATGTTTAGCACTAACAGCTTTGGACCCATGAGATATTGGGGACCAAATGTTTGAGGTGTTGCCTTATATAAATAGATATGCCTTGGAGTCGACTTGGAACCCGATGAGTGGATAAAGGATAGCGATGCTCCAAACACATGACGGGTAACCAAAAGCTATTTTAAGCTACAAGGCATTTAACAGAGGTAATGTTATTTTTGGTAGTAATCTTCGCGGTAACATCATTGGTAAAGGTACGATTTCGAATGACTCTCTCAAAATAGACAATGTAAAACATGTATATAACTTAAGATCTAACTTGTTAAGTATAGGACAAATATGTGATAATAAGTGTAGAGTAACTTTCTCTGAACATGATAG
>BQNB010135809.1:3084-18102 GCA_026074375.1 Tanacetum coccineum
TAAAGTACGCAAGTTACTCGTATACATAAATCAACATAGACATTCATCAACTTCTCTCGACGTCCCGGTACTCCTAAAAATATAGACTTTGCTAATTGGATCGGGTCAAGAAAACGAACAAGCCCATTGGGGGCCCAATAGAGTTTGGCCCATTAAGGCCTATTAAGGCCCATCAAAGCCCAATAAAAGCTTCTAGAAGATGGAGGGAAAACTAGTGATGCATGCTTTTATCCAAACACCCTTTTGTCCAAGCACCCTTTTATCCATTGGATAAAAGAGACCTCTCCAAGTCAAGGCTCTCCTATAAAAGCCCAAGGCTTCTTCCCCTTCTCCCTTGTATAAAACCCACATCCAAACACCAACATACATAAAAAATTTGTGTCTTTAATCTTCTAACACATTTCTAGCATTAGGCTTGATTTATGGTTAGTTCCTAGAAGAATTCCACTAGTACCAAGAGGTATGTAGTGATGTATAGGTTGTCTCTACATGAAAGTAATCATATTTGTTTCTTACTTTTCGTGTAGTAGATTGAGTCACATAAAAGTGATTACATTTGATCACTTGTATGTTAGATGGTGTTGTATGTTGCAAATTATTCATATCTCTTGTAATCATGTGTAATAGTTAGATCGTGATGATCATAGGAAGGTGTGTTAGATCATGGTGATCATAGGAAGGTGTGTTAGATTGTGGTGATCTTGGTAGTGTCGTAGTGAAGTGAAGTTATGGGGTTAGTAGTGAAGTAAAGTTATGGGGTTAGTAGTGAAGTGAAGTTGTGTGGTTAGTTGTGAAGGGTAGAAATGTTGTGTAGTGAAGAATAGTCGTGTAGTAAAGAAAAAGTCGTGTGGTGAAGCCAAGTTGTGAATTGTCATGAAGTGGTGTGTTGTGTTGTGATAGATTGGTTCTAGCTAGGATTAAAACTCGACATTTCGCTTAGTGTCGGAAATTGGTGTAAGCTAAGTTGTGTATGGTTTTCTCCACCTAAAGGGAGCTTGTTGACTAGTGAAGAAACTCTTGAGTTGAATACTCGGGGAGTGAAGTAGGGCGAAGAGGTGCTTCGTGACCGAACCACTATAAATCATCGTGTCTGGTTTGCATTTCCTTTTACTTATCTCTTTACATTTATACTTGCATTTATCACTCTATATTTATATTTGCAATTGTGTGTTGTGTTGCTTATATAGTTTTGATTGTGTTTGTGTCATGGATTATTGTGAACATTGATGTGAATATGTATTGTTGGTATAGAATTTATATAAACACTCTTTATATTATATCACACTTGATCGGTGATTTGATACGAAATATTTTTATGATTTTAAAAGGAAAACGTATTCACCCCCTCCCCCCTATTATTTCCACAGAAGCTTTGGCTTTATGATGAAGTTCGTACATGACTTTGTTTGTTTTGTCATCATCAAATAGGGGAAGATTGTTAGGATTTTTGATTTGATGAGACAAAGTGAATAAAAGAATGAAACAAAAGGACTTAAACGTAAAACTGGAATTCTTCAAAAGATGGAAGATTTTGAAGATTCTAGAAGATCTTCTTATTTAGATAGAAGATTTAGAAGATAAAGCTTAAAGTTTAAAAGATTTATTTGTTTTCTAATTCTTATCTTTTGTAAACCTGGACTCCTTATGTTATAAAAGGAGGTCTTAAGCGTGTTATTTTAAGATGTGTCAAGATGTAAACACCGGGAAAGTGTGTGTGTGTGTGTGTTCTAGGCGTTAAGTCTCATTGTAGACGCCTAGGGTTTGGTTGTTTTATCCTCAAGGATCTTTGATTCCTTGTTATAGTTTAGATAACACGTTCTACAGTTGATCATGTAGAATTGGGGCTTGTAGTAGTCATTGTATCAACAAAGATAATGTTGAAAAACCTTGTTAAGATAACATTGATTTGTTCTTATTCCGCTGCATGTTATTATCATTGTTATTCATCCTAGATGAGGTCTAAACAACCTCGAGCTATAAACGATCCAAGAACTATCACGTGTTTTAGTTCCAACACATCTCGAACCCTAATGAATCTTACAAATCCAAACCTTGCACCCGCCATTGATGTTTTTGACGAGAGAAAAACGTCCATAACAGTCCCCCATTTTTCACACTCATCCCAAACCTCCTTAGTCGTTGCCTTCCATGGTAAATTTGTTATATAAACAGACGTCGAGATTTTCTCCACAGATGAGAAATTAGGATTTCCAGTTGATATATTTGATCGATTTCTATCATTCATTTCACCTTATCTACCATGATAATCGTTTGATCTCTTCACCTTATTCCTATTTACCTGATCCATCCATCATTGTCGCCTGGTCCATGTTGTTGTTGATTGTCACACAATGTCACCGTCGTTCGGCTGTCCATATTGATATTAGGTTTAGTTTATGTTTGATTTAGTTACTGGATGTGTGGTGGGTGAATTATTGATCGAAGGTGGGGTTTTTGGGAGAGAAGGGGATCAGAGATGGGATTTGGGAAAGAAAGGGCATCAGAGGATGGGATTTGGGAGAGAAATGGGATCGGAGGATGTTTGGTGGGTGGGTGAATTGTTGATCGGAGGTGGGGTTTTAAATAAGCAAAGGTGTTTAGATTGCTTATTTTTCATGCTTATGCATTTTCTTGTATTTATAAAATATGTATTTTTAACAGTGACACTTTTATTTTAATAAAATCATATTACAATAATAAAATTAACAGTAATCAAAGAACAAAAAATTAAACACAGACAAAAAGGGATAGATATGGAAGACATACACTATATAACAATAATTAAAAGAAAAGCAATAAATGTTGAGGCACGAGGCTCATGTTCAATACGATTTCTTTAAAATAGATTTGTCGTCGGTTGCTCATGATACAACTGCCAAAGCAGATGTACTGCTGAAAGTGACAAACTTTCCTGAAAGATCACGGAAGCAATGCGTGTGTCTGATCGAAAGGGATTCTGAATTTTTTTTAGAACGGAGCCGCATTTTTGGTTGTGCGTGAATGAGTCTTGGTTTAATGTATAGCCTAAACTTGACTTAGTCACCAAGACAGAATATTCGCTAAAAATTAAACTGATTTGTATAAATCTTTTATAAATATAAATAAATTGGTACAGATTTATGAAAAGGAAATCAGAATCTGCAGTAAAAAGTATCGCGCACAAGCAAGCTGCATTCGTGTCCACATGTCGTGTGGGCTCGCATGAGTTCACAGGCTTGAAATCCATTTTGTATAATGATTTCTATATAAACACGTCTTCATTACCTTCACCAAGTGGTGTGGGATACTCTCTTAAATCTCAGATTTTGTGTTTCAAGTATCTCACTTTGAAACACGATATCTCATTCATATTTTTTTTAAATGGTAAAAATTTTATTAAAAAACACTAGCAAGAAGCTAGGCTAGAAAAAAGATTACATAGAAGAAATGGCGATTGACGGATCATTTAACCACGCAGCCCAATTAACATTAAACTTCCTAAATCTATTGTTAACCCAAAGCCAAGTTTGAGAAACAATGTTATCAAAATCACTCCTTCTAGAGGCTTCTTCAAAGATAACAAAACCGCCTAACAAGCTCATCTTCAAATTCTTCAGCATTTTGGTCATCCTTACCGTCATTATCACACATATCCGATGATTCAGGGATGACATGTCACACCTCCAGACGGGGCCTGGACGGAATACGTGTCCGAGGGCGTGACTTCATCATACTTTGAACACAAGGCACAAGAGAACGACCACTAATGGACGTTTTGAAAATCATAACTCGTTGCATTATTTAAAAATAGATAAGTTTTACAAGATTTAAAAGAAAGTAAACATTTGCGGAAGCATAAGTAAAATGTAGCGGAAGCATAATTTAGTTTTAAAAGATAGCGGAAGCGAAATTTATGTTTTCAAAAGACAACGAGTATGATAATTTGATAAGTCTTGAAATAGGGTATCATATTGCACGTAGACTCCACATAGCACGTCAAGAAGTCCAAAGCTAATCACCTGAGAAAAACATGCTAAAAACGGTCAACATAAAGTTGAGTGAATTCATAGGTTTAAGTAAAACATTTATGAGGATAAAAAACGTTTAGTGAATACAGCTTCACTCAAAGTATTATGAAAAGTGTTTAGTAATTGGAAATGTTCAACCAAAGTAGTGTGGACCACAAGATTTCAAAGCGTATGTGACAATCTTAGCAGTTTACGATTTCACATACAAAGCACATGTGGCCGTTATAACAAATACAACTTCACATGCAAGTATTTATTGTTGCGCTAAGCTCATGACACCGATGCTAATAAAGTAGGGCATATCTTATCATGCCACATAGTATTCCTGCCCTTAACGGGTGTCCCAAACCAAAGACTACCACAACGCACAATCGACATGACATATATCCGTTTGTTCGCAGCATATTTAGAACCAAACTAGATAGGGGTAATTAGTCCCAATAGATCTATTTACGCATTCGCGCTCACTTAAACAATCCAATTGGTCATAGGTGACTAACGGTTCATGATAGTTCGGGCAATAGTGGTTTGTAGCAAAACTTAGGCAACACATAAACAGGAAATGATAACAGAAAACACTTGCGTCCAATGTAAAAGTAATCAATGTTTTCGTAAAAGCTTAAAGAACTTAAATCCATAAGTAAAAAACGAGTGTGACATCAATCATGTAACGAGTTTGTAATCAACGTATAAACGAGTTTGAAATTCAGTAACGTAAACGATTTGTAAACGAGCATGTTTCTCACCCCAAAATTAGTAAAGTACATGTAAAACAAGTAAAACGTGGGGCTATGAACTCACTTTGATGTTGCAGAGCAACTAGCAAAAATGAAATTAATAAGCACAGCACAAACAGAAAACGGAACGGCTCGACCAGAAGATGCAGCTTAACTTAAAAGCTAAGTCCCACTAGCTTAGGATGATGATATAGGGTTTTCCGATGGATGAGTACGTCAACGCGACACGTTGATTAAGGAATTGGATTACAAGTTGGATGAGTTTGGTGGTTGGTTACATAAAATAAATCGAAAAGCAACGCAAAGTGTGTAATATATTTCGTATATATTACATATGAAAAAGAAACAATTATATAATTCATATGGTGAATTATATAATAAAGACAAACAATAAAAAGATTATTTTGAAGTATATAATACCTTGCAATTATTTTATAAGAAGCGTGAGAAAATAATTAAATAAAATGATTCGACACGTTTTCAAAAGTCACTAATTAAAGTAATAAAAAGTTCTTGCATAAAAGTAAACACACGTTTTAAAGTTACGAATTAGATAAATGACGTTTTTAAAGACTTTACAAAAGTTATAGTTGGGAATTATAAAATAATATTTTATAATTTGGTATTTCGTTACGCGTTTTAATTAAACTAGTTGTCTTGTTTATAAAAGTATAGTTTTCGTTTATTTACCGATTTATTGTATTATTACAAATAAATAATCTTAAAACTATATAACTTTGTCTTTTTTTTATCGGGTTTTCAAGATATTAAAAGTTTTAAGTAAAGAATACTAGGTATAGAAATTTTTAAAAATTTCGACATGACCTTTATGTTTATACAACAATTTCGGCATGACCTAGTCTTTTATACGACGTTTCCCATTTTTACAAAACTCATCGCTTTCCCTTAATCAATATATGTTGCAATTTATATCCGCGTGTTTTAAATTTATAACTAGACGAGATCAATCAAATAAATAAATCAAAATAAAAAGAACAAAACCAAACACAACAGACCCCCGTTACGGGGCTGCTAATACCAAAACACTGCCCTTGATGGGCTTTAACTAAGCAAAACCAAACACCCCGGATGGGTTGCCTCAAAACCAAACAGCCCCCTTTTCGGCTGTTTAAACCACAACCAAATGCACCCATTATTTATTTAAAAAAACCCCAAACGCACCTTGTTGTGACAAACCACATAAACAAACATCACCATTGTGGTGGTTTACACATGCCAACCACCCTTAGTGTTAACTGCAGAATACAATACCCATAGGCATTTATACGCAAAAAACAAACACCCCATTCCGTGGCTAGAAAAACTCTAAAAAAACACCCTTTACGCATTAATGAAAACCAAACACACCCTTGTATAGATGTTTCCTCCAAACTCAAAAACATAAAAGAGAGAGAATGTGGTGGTGAGGGTGGCTCGTATGATGTGATGGCAGCGGCATGGTGATGTTGGTGGTTACAGTGGTGATGGCGGCTGGGAGATGGGGTTGGTGACGAGGCGGTTGTGATGGTAGAGATGTGGTAGTGGAGGTTGCAAGGTGATGGTGGCAGCGAGGTGCTGTTGATGATGAGGGGTTGGCTGACTGTGTTTGGCTGTTGTTATGGCGATGAGGTGATGAACGGCTGGTGATGTTTGTGGAGACGACGTGGTGGTTGTGGTGATGGTAGGGATGGTGATGATGGCGTTGGTGGTAGAGGTGTGGCGAGGTGATGAGATGGTAGCGGCGAGGGTGGCTAGAGAAGCCGGAGACGGCGTCGGAAACTTGCCGGAAAAAGAGAGAGGAGAGGGAGGTGGCTAGGTTATGATATAATGAAATGAAACCCTAATTAGTTTCTTATATATACTTAAAAGTTATAAAATAAAGTGTAAGGTGTTTAATACTGAGGGGTGATGAGTAAAATATTACCACAAGGACCAAAAGTGTAAATTTTGTTAAATATTGATTCGGGACTCGTTTAGGCAAGTTAACGAATGACTTAAACACGAAAGTTGCGCCGTTGCATTTAAAATAGTTTTTCCTACGAAAATGAGTATTTACTCGACTAATATTTTATAAATACTTTTATAAAATATATATTAAAATCTTTATCAATTATTTAGTATCGCTTTTAAGCTTTGACCAAAAAATAAATTTTAACTTTAACCTTTGCGTTTTAAATAAACGATTTTGAATAAAATAATAAATAATTTATTAAATATTTTTATTTAATAAGAAGTGATAATTAAATATAAATTTAATTATTTTTGTGTCGATACGCGTTGTATGCGGTTTTCAAAACTTTGCGAGGCTATTTTAGTCATTTTCTGCTTGGTTTCGTGTCTCGGTAACTGACAAAGTTTGTTCGGAATGTCGTTTTACATCAAATTGCTTTAGAGTCCGAGTCGTGAAAACGTAATTTAGCGGGTCGTTTTTGATAAGTCAATTTAGAAATAACATATATCTTCTCGTTTTCAAGTCAAATAAGTTTGAAAAATAAATATGAAAATGAGCGATTATAATAGTAATTATGATTTATTATTTAAATACGTTTCAAAAAAAAAATTACCGGCTACGCGTTAATCGTTTTTCTGTGACCGTAAAAAGTCAAAAGTCAAGTCGGAACCAAAAAGTCAAAGGGTAAAATAGTAATTTATAATTTTCAAAAATTGTTGGGTGTGACATTACCTACCCCTTAAAAGGAATCCCGTCCCGGGATTCGATTTTTGTTAACCGATATAGTATTAACCAAGAAAAGATTTAAGGTTTAAATACCACAGTTTAGACATGCATATGATAACATTTATTCAGCAAAATTTGATGTTTCGACACTTTTTAATCAACATAAATTTTGGCTAGGTTTGACCAGTATATTTAACCCATCAAAATAGGTATTTTAGAAATATATCATTACAAGTTTTTATGATTGATATAATGCGTTATAAGGAAAGTCCCTTAATGGTGAAAATATCAAAGGAGAAAGTGTAGGCGTGTGAGTATGTCTGTATAAGGGTTTAAATGTTTAGAGGCGGAGTCGGGTTTCTGATGTCTGTAGGGTTCGACGTTTAATATCGGACGAGGCTAATGAATGTAAGTATTCGACTTACTTAGGAAGTACGAGGATGAACCATGGCTCAACACACCATAAGCAGACGATGCGAATTAAAGTATAACCGAACGGCTCTAACCGCAAATTAATAAATAGACGCGCCGTAGAACGAGAAATAATAATAATAACGGAACGTTGCACACAACGTTTAATAAGGAAATAGACAACCATATATGTTTGTGCTTTAGTTTAGTCAACAAAAATGTGTCTTTACGAACTCGTTAAGTTTATGAAGATGTTACGACGTTCTTACGAAAAGTTACTATTTATAGAAAGTTTCCATTTTAGAAAAGTTTTTAGTTTTGAGACGTTAATAGCATCCCCTAATTTAATCGTTTCCAAATTACCAAAAACAAACTATTGAAACCCTAGCGTCAAACCAGAATCCTTAGCTTGCTAAATATATACATAAAAATTTGCTATATTTAGAAATGACCAACAACAACGACTTATCCTTTTTATAAAATTCCTAAACCTTCGTTTTGATATTAAGAAGCTCTACGAATATTTTCAAAGACATTCGGCGCTTAATAAACCTTTAGAAACATTTTTAAAAATCCGTTTACCCTCATTTAAAACTTGGACCAACACCTATATTTTTATAAATCACCCATGGACTTGACCATAAACTTGACCATAACACCGCCATATTTTTCCAAACTATCCAAAATTATTTTATGCCAAAACTAATCAACCAAATTCACTATAATTCAAGCCTAACCTCATCGCCATCTTTGTTGCAACTCACAAATCTCACAACCTCTCAACCAGAACAATTTATATATCCGGAATCATCAAAAATCTTTATTAAAATATTTATTCATTTTAATAAATTTGAAAATCATAGCACAAACATATGGAGTCGTGAATCAAAAGTATAAGAATACACAGCAACAAAAACTATAACAAACGGTGACGAAATACGAAGAGTGGACATTTCTAGAAACAATATCCCCAAAATAAAAGTCAACAAATAGGAGGAGCTAATGAAAGAGCTCAGGTGATACGTGAAGAAATATCATACTCAGTCGTTAGTTCGAGGATAAATAAAATCCATAAGCTCAAAAGCGTACAAGTCGGTTAGCTCCGCAAACAGTTCATGATCACAAGGTTTTGTAACAGCAGGAGTAAAAATTTTAAGGATGAGATAAGGTAGTTCAAGCGAGGTCTTAAGGTTCTGTTGAATGGTAAGACACGGTCGCGTTTCTATATCTTTTTAACGGATTCTGGTGATTATCGGGTCCAAGTTCATACTCATGTCATATCAGTAGTGTTCCCAAATCATTAAGTCGTGTGTCGAGTTGTTCTTCTCATGAACTTTTAGTTTATGGTAGCTAGTCCTTAGGTCGATTTTCAAGTAGACGCTACATACTCGTAGTTGATCGAAAAGATCGTCTATACTAGGTAATGGGTAACAGTTAGCTTGTAAATTTTTAGTAGTCCTTGTACATCCTGAAGGATCCATCAGAGGTTTTGTCGGTATGAGGCTCTCATAATTCACGTGATTCTATCTCACTAAAAGGTAAGTATATTGAAGAAAATCTTCTAGTTCTATTGGTTATAATCCACTTAGAGTGATATGCTCATTACATTCAAGAACCTTTCAATCCGTAATTTCCATGACTACAGGAAGCATGATTTAGTCTCTCGGCTAAGGCTGTGGTGTTTCCACATGTTAAGGTTAAAGAAAAGCTATTTAGTTATGACGCTTACGGATGCGAATACTAACTGGCACGACTCATGAATACGCACGCAAAATATTAATAAAACACAAGTACAATATAATCTCGTTGACATTGTAGAGGAAGGAAAAAAAAGAAAACAATTAGAGATGGAACATAAAGGTAATTTGACAAAATTTTATGGTGACTACTCCCAGCATAGCATGGTCCTTCCTGAATTATACATAGGTGATCAGGCTATGCATAATTTAGGAACTAACAATAAAATGCTTATTTCATCAAACTAATGTTATGTTAAAAAAATCTTATACGGTATAAACGATATAGTTTATAAGGTAGCAAAACAGTTTGTGGTAAGGAAAACAAGGTAGTTTATATAACGACACAAGGTATTTTGTAAGATAACAGAAAATGTTTTATGAGGTGATAATAAAATAGTTTACGAGAAAGTTACGTGACGGTTTATAATGTAATGGTAACAAATGGTTTACAAGTTGACAACCCAATAATTTATAAAGTGACAACGTAATGGTTTATAAAAGACACGAAGTAGTTTATAAGATGATGACGACATAGTTCATAAATTGACAGCGAAATAGTTTATAAATGACAACGAAACAATTCATTAAGTGACATCGAAATAGTTTGTAAGATGACAGCAAGGTAATTTATAATAGGGTAAAAAAGAGTTTATAATTAACTGTAAAATAGGTCATAAGATGGAAACGAGTTAGTTCATTAATTGATAGTCAAATAAGTTATGAGGTAATAGTAGGATAGTTATAAAATGTTGACAAAATGGTTCATGGAATGATATCAAAATAGTTTATAAGGTGTTAAAATAAACAAGAAGCTATCAGCAAACGGTTTGTAAACTGGTGTGAAATAGTTCATAGGATACCATCCAGTTAGTTAATAACAATAAGACAGTTGACATAATAATAGTGAAATGGGTTGTAAGACGGTAAAGGAGTAGCTTACTTATATTTACTAGAGAATTAAAGTGTAACTGAGAAAATAGTCATGACACAAATTGAACAAATGAATTAGGAAAATCCACACAATACACGAAATTCACAGGTAGGTATTAGTGCAAAACTCTTAGAGATTACAATCTAAGTCTACTTTGGTTTCACTAGATAAGGAAAAATCTCTCCTTAAACATTAGCGTTATCTTTGACGGCGTTAGAGCCCCAACGAGTTTTAACCTCCTAAATACGGTTTGCACAGTTCAGATTTCTAATTTGCCACTGCGGCCTCTAAGTTGTATATCAAAACGGGTGTCCTACAATTCCTACTCACAGGGCCAACAGTCTTGTAGTTATTGGACTTCACAGTGCAGTGTGGTGCAACTTACGTTTGTTGTAGAAGGGAAATTTTGCTACATATCCGTCCTTGTAATTTGGTTTAGCAATGTAAGCTCTCACGGCCTTTTGTCATTTATTTTGTTGTTGGCATTCCTTAATACCTTGGTTTCCTAAAGTACGACCTAATCCATTTAGTCGCGAGCCATGTGGATTCTTTCCTCATAAACAATATTAGCTTCGATAGCATTAGCAATTCGTTGGGTTACAATATACTCGATCCTTGTGGAACTCATTCCTTGTCTTTTCGTCCGTATTTACTTCAAAATCGAACGGGGTAAAGGAAATGAAATAAGTCGAATAAATGAATAAGTATAGACAAATTTATACAATTTATTTATTTAAATGAAGAGGCGTCCCAATCCTTTCAAATAAAGAGATTATAAATTAGTCTACTTAATAATTTCTGATGCAATACGCGTACTCACAAAATCTTCAAGGTGGTGGATGAAAATACGATGCAGGCACTCTAATGAGTATGGGACGAGTTTTTAAAACTCGTCTTCGGAGATGGGGGTTAAAACAATTAGGGAAAATCGACATAGAGATCAAAATAGCTGATGAGTATACGGTTAAAGTAAATAAGATAAAGATCTTTATGAACGAGTTTACATAGTAATTATCATATTAAACCTCCAGTTACAAGTCCCGCTCATACAAGACTTGTGAAACTTAGATTCATACATAATTTCATGTAAACATAACCATGACGGGTTTCGCGTAAAACGATATTGTATAAGGTTATGAATAATAAGTTCGAGACCATTGCATCGCTCACAATGTCTTAGAAAAAATTTTTGAGACCATTGTGTCATCCACAATATCTTAGAAAAGTTTAATATTTATATAGACAACTTCCATATAAGTAAATAGAGGAATAAACGTAAGGCGAACGTAAACCGCGAAGAAGAGATAACCGCAAAGAAAAGATAACCCCAGGGAAAAGATAACCGCAGAGAAAAGATAAACGCGGAGAAAAGATAAGCGTAAGCTCATAGCAAAAACACGTATAAGGCACACATAAAAGCACGTAAGGATCACATACTGGTTATAGACCAGACCTAGATATTCTACCTAGATATTCTACCTAGTTCTCTATAACCTTGGCTCTGATACCAATCTATCACACCCTCAGATGGGGCCTGGACCGAATACGTGTCCGATGGCGTGACTTCATCATACTTTGAACACAAGGCACAAGAGAACGACCACTAATAGATGTTTTGAAAATCATAACTCGTTGCATTATTTAAAAATAGATGAGTTTTACAAGATTTAAAAGAAAGTAAACATTTGCGGAAGCATAAGTAAAATGTAGCGGAAGCATAATTTAGTTTTAAAAGATAGCGTAAGCGAAATTTATGTTTTTCAAAAGACAACGAGTATGATAATTTGCTAAGTCTTGAAATAGGGTATCATATTGCACGTAAACTCCACATAACACGTCAAGAAGTCCAAAGCTATTCACCTGAGAAAAACATGCTAAAAACGGTCAACATAAAGTTGAGTGAATTCATAGGTTTAAGTAAAACATTTACGAGGATAAAAAACGTTTAGTGAATACAGCTTCACTCAAAGTATTACGAAAAGTGTTTAGTAATTGGAAATGTTCAACCAAAGTAGTGTGGACCACAAGATTTCAAAGCGTATGTGACAATCTTAGCAGTTTACGATTTCACATACAAAGCACATGTGACCGTTATAACAAATACAACTTCACATGCAAGTATTTATTGTTGCGCTAAGCTCATGACACCGATGCTAATAACAACAGGGCATATCATATCATGCCACATAGTATTCCTGCCCTTAACTGGTGTCCCAAACCAAAGACCACCACAACGCACAATCGACATGACATATATCCGTTTGTTCGCAGCATATTTAGAACCAAACCAGATAGGGGTAATTAGTCCCAATAGATCTATTTACGCATTCGCGCTCACTTAACCAATCCAATTGGCCATAGGTGACTAACGGTTCATGATAGTTCGGGCAATAGTGGTTTGTAAGCAAAACTTAGGCAACACATAAACAGGAAACGATAACAGAAAACACTTGTGTCCAATGTAAAAGTAATCAACGTTTTCGTAAAAGCTTAAAGCACTTAAATCCATAAGTAAAAACGAGTGTGACATCAATCATGTAACGAGTTTGTAATCAACGTATAAACGAGTTTGAAATTCAGTAACGTAAACGAGTTTGTAAACGAGCATGTTTCTCACCCCAACGTGGGGCTATGAACTCACCTCGAAGTTGCAGAACAATTAGCAGAAATGCAATTAATAAGCACAGCACAAACGGAAAACAGAACGGCTCGACCAGAAGATGCAGTTTATCTTAACGGCTATGACCCATTAGATTAGGGTGATGAATTTGGGTTTTCTGATGGATGAGTACATCAACGCGACACGTTGATAAAGGATGTAGGTTTCCAAGTTGTATGAGTTTGGTGGTTGGTTAAATAAATCGAAAAGCAAACGCAAAATGTGTAATATATTCCGTATATATTACATATGAAAAAGAAACAATTATATAATTCATATGGTGAATTATATCATCAAGACAAACAACTAAAAGAATAAGTCGCAATGTATAATACTTTACAAGTATTATATAAAAAACGTAAGAAAAATAATCGTAACAATATAATTCGACACGTTTTCTAAAGCCGCTAATTAAATTAATAAAGAGTTCTTGCATAACTGTAAACATACATTTTAAAGTTACGAATTTGCTAAATGACGTTTTAAAGTTTTTACAAAAGTTATTACTTTGTCTATTAGTCGAGAATTATAAAATAATATCTTATAATTTAGTGTTTCGTTACGCGTTTTAACTAAACTAGTTGTCTCATTTGTAAAAGTATAGTTTTCGTTTATTTGTCGGGTTATGGTATGATTATAAATAAAATATCTTTAAACTATAACTTAGTTCTTTTTATCGGTTCTCAAAGGTAATAGTAGTTGTAGCGAAAAATACTAAGTATAGAAATTTATAAAAATTCCGTCATGACCTATTCGTTTATACAACGTTTTCCATTTTTACAAAATTTAACGTTTTCCCCTTAATCAAATAGATGTTGCAAATATCCGCGCGTGTTTCAATATTTATCTAAACTAGACAACATAAATATCAATATATAGTAAAACCAAACACACCCCATTCGGGGGCTGCTGTCCCAAACGCACCCTTTAGGGTGGTTAAACAGCAAACCAAACGCTCCCGTTGGAGCTGTTGTACCAAACACACCCACTGCAGATCCAAACACCCCTGTTTGGTGGCAAAACGCAGAACCAAACGCACCTTAACTGTTGTTAAACGTGGATCCAAACGCACCCGTTATGGGCTGTTAAACCCAGATCCAAACACCCCCTTTGGGTGATAAAACACAGAAACAAACACCCCTATGTGGGCTGTTTATACACCGATCCAAACACATCTTATGCGATGTTAATGACAGAACCAAACGCACCCGTTATGGGGGTTGTTATCACGCAAAAACAAACACCCCTTTTCGGGCGTGTTTACCGACCGACATAAAAGAATCAAAAAGAAAACTAAATCAAACAAATAAAGAAATATTGAACAACGAAACATACAAAACTAGTTATTAGTTTTTACAAAATATTTAACCAACCAAACTTTAAAAATATAAAGTGTGAAGCGGTGGTGGTTTACGGCGGCTGAGCCGCGATGTGGCTGTGAAGGTGGTTATGGCGAGGCTGGTGTCGGCTGTGGTGAATCAGTCGTGGAGATGATGGTAGTGTGTGGTTCGCGGTGGCTGTGGCGTAGGGGATGGTGGACGTGGTTGTGAGATGGAGATGGTGGTGGTGGACGTATGGTGTTCGTCGGAGATGACGACTGAGAAGATGGTGGCAGTAAGGTGGTGGCGAATGGGAGGGGTGGTGACGAGGTGGTTATGGTGGAGATTGGTGTGGTGGTGATGGATGAGATGGTGGTTGGCCGGAGTTGGGTGGCCGGAATCTGGCCGGATTCCGGTGACGGCGCCGGAAAAATAATTAGAGAGAGGGTGAAGTATGCGTTGGGGTTTTAAAAATGGGGAAACCCTAATAGGGTTAGGGTATTTATACCAAAAAGTTTTAAAATAAATGACAAGTCTA
>BQNB010135810.1:0-18102 GCA_026074375.1 Tanacetum coccineum
AAATCTTTTTAATGCTAAAAATTTATATAATTAAATAAATGAATAATTAAAATTATGTAATTCGCATTTGGTTCGACCATTTTTTTTACCGAAGTGACTGAATAATCCGATAACCGAAGGGATGTACACCTTAACTTTATTGGGCCACAATGTATTGCTACCTAAACCGGATTCGTTAGGTTAACTTTGGTTCGGTTTTAGTTTCGCTAGATTAACTTCGGTTAAGTTCTCGATTTATGTTTTTCTTAAAATCGGTTTTCGGTTCGAGTCGTGTTTTGTCAGTTCGTGTCGAGTTTGGTTGATCCACTTCGGGTTTGACCCGTTGCGTAGCCCTAGACTTAAGACATGTTATCTTATTCCTTACATAAGAGAATAATAACATCAAAACACTCACAATAGAGCTAGATAAAATGAATCACATAAACATTACCAAATGCAGAATGCCAGAAGCAGACGTGCACCTTAGCCAAACCCCTACCACTGCATCGGGTGCAGCCCTCGCCAAGATTTTCACCATATAATGGCTTAGGCCAAATGAGTTTTTGTGTGTTCTTTTTTAAGTAGGGTGGTGTTTTTGAGCGTGCGAGTGAGATGTAAGTGAAAAAAAAGCTGATATGACGCACAATACACCTGATGCTCTAAACTAAGTTAAGTACAACTAGCATACTCTAACTAATACTACATCCTTCCCAAAATAAGTGTCCAGTTTGACTTTTCAGAGTCAAACTGGTTCAACTTTGACCTTCATTATATTTGTGTGTGTTATATAATAATTTATGCAAATTATATGAATTGATTGAGTTTTAAGTGAATTTTTGTTGATCCCACTTCAATAGATCGAATTCCTTAAGCTTGTATAAGAATTAGTTATATTAGATAAATCTAACACAACTATAATAGAAACTTTGTTTGAATATATTAAAGATTATGCGGAATCTAATCTTTAATATTAAAAAGAACTATCAATGAAACAGTAATTATATAAACATATAATTCAACAAACAAAAAGCT
The DNA here is from genome assembly GCA_026074375.1 of Tanacetum coccineum. Taxonomy (NCBI): domain Eukaryota; kingdom Viridiplantae; phylum Streptophyta; class Magnoliopsida; order Asterales; family Asteraceae; genus Tanacetum; species Tanacetum coccineum. Next base: position 1,012 of record BQNB010135810.1, read on the forward strand.
CCAATATTATTAATACGAATACTCTTAATAGTATTAGGGTTACAAAACCTTGAAGCTATGATAATTCTATGAATGACTCATTTTTAATACATCTATGAAAACTATTGGTGTATCTCAATCTCTATGCCCTATGACCTCCTTTTATACACCAAGGAATCATAAACGGCTTACAATACTTTCCTAAGTAATCATAATCTTCTAAACAAATAACTTATACGTATCTTTTTACCAAAATATCTCATACAAATCACATAATCAGTACTAACTAACTCAGTAGTACTAACTTCTTCACTAGCAGCATTAACTCCTTCAGCAGCATTAACTTTGTATTAACAGTAGTAACTTTTATACTAGCAGTAGTAACTTTTGTACTAGCAGTAGTAACTACTTATCAGTTTTTATTCTAAATCTCTGAGCAGCACTAATATGCACTAGCAGTAGTAACTTTACACTAGCAGTAGTAACTTCCTCTAGCAGTAGTAACTTCCTCTAGCAATAGTAACTTTGTACTGGCAGTTGTAACTTCACCAGCAGTCTTAAACACTTAGAATTATTTTTATTGAAATTCTCCAGCAGCACTAACTTTAACTGAGCAGCATTAACATCAATAAGAGTAGCAGTAATACTAGCATCATTAAAAAGGCTTTTAATCCCAACAATCCTCCCCTACACTTGATATTCTTCTTTAAAATCATCAAGTTTCTCCATTAAAAATTCCATAATCACCAGGAGGATGCTTCCAAACACTTCATTGATTCTTAAGCTGTTTTGTAAGAAGTTTAAGAAGCTGATATGCCATTTCACTGAAATAATCAACTTGAAGCTTCTTGTTCAGCAAATCTGTAATTGTAGGTGGTGTAAGGGGATATCTTTTTTCTACCAGCATGTAAATCATTCCAGATTGTAAATGCAAGCAATGCACTCCACATAAGTCAAATAGCTTCTAGTTCAAAACTTTGTACCTTTGTTGCAACTTCCAGATTTCATCTTCTACATGTGGTTCAAACATTGTCTTCAAATCATTCCATAATACCAAATTCAAGTCTTCCACTGGTCTTGTTGATCCATATTTAGCTTTTACCAGCTTGTACAGATCCTCTAAATCTTCCATGGTAAAACTTTTAAGCATTTGACTAAAGACCCTGTACATTTGAGACTTTCCATCAGCTCTCACTATTTGATAATAGCTTTTATTTCCTTTTTTGTGGATCTTCCAGTCAACAATACTTGGAGACTTAGTAGCTAAAGGTACAGCATCAATTGCAACCTCTTCTTCATCTGGAATGACTTCCATTAGACTTTGAAGCTCTATTGTGTCTTTATCCTCATCCACCTTCTGCTTCTTAGTACTCTCTTGCTCTAACTCTTCTCCTGCTCTCTTTGAACTACCCTCTACCAACTTAGTTTTAAAATCCACAAACATGTTTACCCTTGTGAAAGCTTTGTCAAACAATTCTTTGATAGAATCAAAGTCTTTAGATTTCAAGTCTTTGTGCTTCCATCCTTCCATATTCTTAAGGTAAGTAATCATGATCTTCTTCTATTGAGTTTTGGTTGGTGGTTTGTTCATTTGCTCTTCTTCTCTTTTAGCTGGAAAACGCTTTCTTCTTTTCTCTAATAGTTGTTGAAATAATGTAGCCTTTTCTACATCAGACAACTCTTCTTGCTCCTCTGCTTGCAATCTTTGAGCCAATTCATGATCAGCCTCAATCTTAGCCTGAAGATCATCCCATTCTTTAGTCAAGGCAACATTGGCTTCATCTTTCTCCCTTGCAAGTCTCTCATCTTCATCAAATTCATCTTGTAATTTTGAAGCAATTTCTTCATCAAGCCTGATTAGATCTTTCTTCTTTAAAGGCTTCACAGGTTCTTCTATCATTATTCCTTTACCCTTGTCCTATGATTGTTGTGAAGAAATTGTTGGTGTAGATTTTGTTGTTGTAGATTCACCTGGCTCTTGAAAAATAATCCCTTTCACCTTGGGTTTTGAAGTTTTTAATACTTCAAGTGCTTGAGCCAAAGTAATCTCTTCAGTAGTTATTGTAATAGTTGTTGCAGCAGTACTAACTTGAGCAGCATTAACTACTTCTTCAACAACATTTTCATTTTGCCTTGCAACAAACACTTCTTTACCATTTAAAGTATCCACATCAAACATTTCTTTGTCAGCATCATCATTAACCAGGGTAATGTCTTCATCTGCATCAATAGCATTAATCCTCCTCCCCTGTTTGGATGCATCCTCACCCAAACTTTCTTCATCACAGAGGATTCTACCCTAGCTGTCAAACCAACTTTATATAACCTCTTCAGCTTGTGAGTTCTTGAACTTCTTTTCTTTTCAAGCTTCTTGACCCTCCTCTTCAAACTAGCAATTTCATTTTGTTGAGTGGTCTTTGTCTTCTCCAAATCAAGAACCCTTTGTTGTAAATTGGTACATAGTTCCATCAATTCTTTTAGTTTAAGACTATCCTCATCACTTCGAAGTGTGTTACCTCTTGCGAGCAGTAAATCATTGGAAAGTTTAGATACATTCTCAAACCTAGTTTGAACAATTGTATCCCCCATGGTTTCTTAGCGCTTGGGACCACCACTTGAAGTAGTTCCTAGGGAACTAGATTCATTAGGTGTTGCCTTGGATCGGGTCTTAGTTATGTTACCATTGTCCTGCTCTGCTTCTAAGCTAGAAGCAGTAGTGGCAGCCCTCACCAAACTGTCACCCAACTCCTTATGGACAGCCTCATCTTCTACATGTTTAGTAGGACCACTAGGCTGAGGTACCTGAGTGTCCTTTCTCTTAGGCTTCCTAGGTTTTTGAGTCTTTTTAGGTTGAGATGTTGATGGTTGAATAATGGTGGGTGTGTGATGGGGATCAGTTAGAATTGCTGAACCTTCACCCAATTTTGCTTGGTTTTGTACCACCATTGTTGGAAATAAAGGTGTTACTCTACTAGAAAAACATTTGCCTACCCTTCTTATATTTCTAAAAATCTTCTTAGCGTGAGAGGGTGGAATATAAATTCCATTATGAGCTGACATCCCATCTAGTTGTTTATCCAAAAACACTTGTACAAACCTTGGATACATCAAAAATTTACCAGACATATTCTTCAGGTTTCTAATCATACTTTCAAAAATAAACTTTGAAAAATTAAACTTCTGGTTTGTAGCTAAACGGATAATTGCAGATGCTCATTTCATGCAGTGGTCTTTAAACTTAGGCATTGTAGAACAGTATGAATCAGAAATTTCCATTGTGGTGAGAAGAATGGCTTATAGAAAGTTAGTTTTTGTGAAACTTTCTCATATCCCATCAATGCAAGTTGTTCAAAAATTGTAGAGTTTGGTAAATAATCAATACCTTCCTCATCTTCTAGTTTAATATCTCTTCTCACAGATGCTTCAAAGATGATAACCTTCTTGCCATCAACTAGGGCATGTAACTGAACTTCCCCATTAATAGTTTTTACCGCGCCAGTAGACCAGAATTGTTCAATGCAAGAGATATATATATATATATATATATATATATATATATATATATATATATATATATATATATATATATATATATATAAATATAGTATAATATATAGTGGGATTAACCATTAATGCATATCTTATAGGGTATGTGCATTCAGAAATCCACCATTTGTTCAAACCCATCACTTTCTGTGGGTTTAGACAAAAATGCGACCATGTTATGATAATTTGCAAACTTTCGGGTCCGTCATTTGTGTTGGGTATTGATGAAGGATGATAAAATTAAGTTAGGTGTTTGGATTAGAGAGATTAACGAAAATATGAAATACGATTAAATGACTAATTGAAACCTTAATCGAAGTATTTATAGAATACCCTCAACAAACTTTACACCTCAGCAGAAGTAACGCATCAGTAGTAAGTGTATGCCTAGCAGCATTAACTTTCATCTGACAGTAGTAAGTGTATGCCTAGCATCATTAACTTAGAACCAGCAAGTAGTAAAGTTAATGCCTAATTAGCATAACTTTGAGTCACCAGGTTTAACTCCCAATTCCAATTCTAAAAAGCTTTCCACATCAATCTAACCACTTTATATTTGCTTTTTTCCTTGTCCTTAAGATTTTCCTCCTTTATAGGTTACCCTCAAAAAGTAACAATCCTCCATCTATCTCTTTATAGACGAAATAAGGACATTTCCCTGTTCATGTGCCTTGAGCAATCCACACACAAACACTCCTTTAATCCTGTAAATCCATTTGTGATTGCCCTGCACCATTATAAAAGAAAATCATTTACTTTGGGGACCAAGCATCACTGACTTAGATCTGCCCATGTGCATCAATATAAAATCAAACGTTCTTTAGGGTGATTGATGCTTTTTGTGTTTAGGAAACATGGTGCTAAAACTTTATTCTTTTTGTTTCCAAACTCAACAAGACTGAGGCCTTAACAGTCATTAACATTACATCCCTTAAAAGCATTAACGACTGCATTTGGCCTAACAGTATTAAATATTTTACCACTAACAGTATTAAAACCATTAGATCAATATTATTGTTCTTTTTGAATGAAGTGCTCCTGTATGACTTGCCTCTAAATAGTTGAATGTGCTGTTTTTAGAAAGAATAAGACATTGGTCTATCAGCATTCACTGTTGTTTTGAGTGAGCAATATTAACAGAGTCTAGCATGTATTAACTGATACAAAACCAGACTTCATTATAACTAACAGAAGCTCTTGGAAACTACAGTTTTTTAGCACAGGATGAGTCTTTATAGCAAAGTTTTGATGATTCACCCTTTGAGCATTGTTCCAAACAGGTTTTACCACCCTTTGATTTTGAAATTGTTTTTGATGGTAATAGCAATCAACTTGCAAATGATCAAAGCTTCCACATACATAACAGGCTTTATTAAACATCTCAAAATTACTTCCTAGTTTTTGAGACAATCATATATTCCAGATTTCATTAATTGCCTCTGGACGTGATTGTTTTGGCAATGTTTCTCAACTTGTTTAACAGTTTTCCTAGCAGTTTTCTCTTGTTGCTTAGGTTTGACAAACTCTATCTTAGCAATACTAGGCTTAACAAATTTCTCTCCGTTTTAGTTTGATACACATTTCTTCACACTATCTGCCATTCCAATCTTCATTATTAGGAATCATCATGACTTACAAACTACCTAAGACACTTCTTTCATCAGACATTCCTGTTTCCACAACTACATGCAAATTAACAAACCTCATCCAAACCAGTAAGAATACAAATCATGGATGTTAGGAGGAATGAAATTTCATGTGTAGTTAGGTGGAACTGTAATTATATTTTTCATAGCCAACAACTTTTCATGCAATTAATCAATAATACTGACACTATGATCTTGTTACAAAAAACTATTAGATGCATTTTTTTAAATTTATCTACATGTAAATTGAATGCTATCTTTTTTCTTTTTGAATTTTTCAAGCTTCATCCTAGATCCTCTCTAATAGTTTAATTCTCCTCTTCATATCCATTTTAAGCCATTAATATTTTCTACATAAACAGACTCATTCTTTTTATAAAATTCAAGTTTTTCTTCTACTGATTCTAAACCTGTTTTATAACCTAAAACCACTAAACTAGATTTCTCTAAATCTCTAATAGTTGATCATTTTTAGATATGTAAGTAAATTAACATTTTTTTCATATAAACATCCTCGTGTTTTAGGTCCATTGTATACCCTTATGTAATTCACAAAATTTAATTTTTAGGGTTTTACGCGTTTGCTCTTAAACCGTAAACGTTAAGTTAAATCGCTAAACTTAAAACTGATCATTCAATGTAATCGTGCAGTTAAAAATTAAATGTTTACATCAATTACAAGTGATATAAGATTATTTGATGATAATTAAATGAACTTTGTTCATCTTATGTTATAATGTGTCTACGTAAAATGTCTTACAGTTGTTACGTAATAAAATGGCGTTATGCATACCCGGAAGTTCCAAGAATACGGACTAACTACGCCTAAACGAATACCCCACGGATTATACACCATACCCAAAATAAATTAAATAACAGTCATACATATTGTATATTAGCCGAAAATATTGTGATGATTAGACCAAGACATTATCCAAGTATAAAATCATAATATCTAGTATATTTAAGAAAAGTACTCATAACACCTTTATCAACTTGGATTATTACCCAAGAGCTAGGTTAAAAAGCAACGCCAAAAGGGTAAGTTAAGAAGATATTTTTTACTAAAAATATACCCATTCAGTGCAACAGAAACACTTACATAAAACTTCTAACATGCAAAATTCCATATTATTCCTCCTCTTTAACACCCCAAAACCCACGCACAAATAACCACCAAACTAATCCACCAACTTTGATTTTCAAGATTATAACAACCATTACACTATCAATCATAAGGTATTCTAAGTGTTTTGCAAGCATTGGTTCATCATATGCAAGTAATAAGAATAAAAGTAAAGAATAGGGTTGATGGAACCTAATCTAGGGTTAAAAACTTTGAAAGCTGGATTTAAGTTCTAAACACTGATTACAATCATTTTAACATCCTAAATACATCATCACTAAGGTTTTCCTAAATTTAATACTTTAATTTCTTATGATTCTATGTGTTACATGTAAAATAGCCATAATCACCACAATGAACTTTTAAATGTGAAATGGGTTTTATAATTGAGTTTATCAATAATATAACACTTATTCTCATTTCCTATGTTATAAATATCATGGGAAAATATGATCTATTAGAAGATAGATAGACTTATAGTTTAAGTATAAACATGTTTTAAGACTAATTATGTTTTTTAAAAGTTATCTAATGTAAATAAATAATGAAAACAATGAAAGTAAAGGGTTGAACTTGTTACAAATGAATTTTACAAGAACAAGGGATGATATGGATATTATTATAAACCGACATATGTAAAAAATTGTTACAAAGATGTTTATAGTAAACTACTAAATTAATTAATACCTAAAAACAAGGTTTTTTATAAGATATAACAATATGAAATACTTAGGGTCTGTTCTAAATCCGAATTTCATACAGAAAGTTTGACTATAATATAATTAAAATACCCTCATGACGATACCATAATTATAAAAACACGAAAAACACGATCACTAAGAAAAAGATACGTTAAAAACGAGTTACGACAATAAATACTATTATAAAACTATTTTTATAAAAGTTACTATTCAGTAAACAGCAACTTTCATTTAAAAACATCTAAAATATGATATAACTTTTAATTACGAGATCGAACTCGTAAGAATCGGTTTTTACTAAAAACGGAACTATAACGACATAAACTACGACATTTCCATAATTAAAGTAATAATAAAAGGTAATTTAATAAACAATTACAATAAAAGTACTATTCATCAGCGTGAACAACTGTTATAAAATATAATACCACTTTAATAACAAAAACGTAACTCGAAGGAATCACTAAAATCGTGATTAAAACAAAAGTTATTACGATACAAGTTACTCTAATTAAACCCTAAACTGACAAACGACTGTCGTGAACAGTAATTTACTATTCATTCGCAAGAATCTTAAAAACTTAAAAATGTAATATTATGAACTCTCGTCTACAAAACGAAGACTGAACCGAAAGAAACATCGTGCAACGGGCATACAACACCAAATAAAGGTCTAGTTTACGAAAAGAGATATTTATGAAAGCGTTTTCCACTTTATAAATATTATTTTACTAAAACGATTAGTCGAAAGATTAAGCTATAAAGACATATTAAGTGGTTACAAAGTGCTATATACTAGGGAGTTTCATAATAGGCCACAATCGGATTCGAATCGACGATTTTGAATTGATATACGATTTAAAATGACCTAACTCATCGTCCGTCAATGACATAGACCTCTTTAATTAAGAATACCCGAACGATAGTACGATGTAACAACAATAAGAATATATCAAAATTATTAATTTAAGTACTCGGTAATTAACGACCTTAATTTAAATAGGTTGCATCCATCGTCTTGCGTGACGTTTTAATCTGAGAGTTATTTGACTATCTGTACTCAGTGAGTTTCCATAGCCCCCACTTTTAACAGATATACTAATTTATAAATATTTGGGGTGGAACATGCTTTTGTTTTATAAATTGTGGACGCAAGTGTTTAAATAATATTTATTATGTGTGCCTAAGTAGCGATAACCCTCCATAGCCCTATTATCATGAACGCTGACAATTGTATAAGATGTAGTGTTAAATTCATTATGTGAGTCGCGAATGTTATAAATAGATCAATTGATTGACCTTCCCGTATGGGTGAGTTAGCTATCACTGGGAACGAACGTTGACAGTCGGACTGTGGATGTTGTGGTTACAACCTCTGTACGGGCAAAATAACTGCAATAATAGCAAATATAGTTGGGCTTTTCGTGTCATGAGCTTAAGTGCACACAGTATTCTGGGTTTTGTGATTGTTGGATAATGTTGCAACAATCACTGAAAATACTTGGCGTCCTGCATAAGTTTAAATACATAAACCATGAATTCACCAACAATTTGTGATGTTTTAAGCATTTTTTTCAGGAGGACAATAGGCACGAGTGCAAGGATGCATTGGATATGTTTTGGATTGCACGTTAAAGATAAAGTGTGCATCATTTTTTGGATATCTTAATGTTTATCTTTGTAATAATAAACAAAAAACAGTAAAGCTATAACTTTTGTAAATGCTTTTAATTTTTTAAATCCAATGTATCATCGAAACGAAAACAAAAAAAAACCTTTTGTGTTCGTTACTTATATATATCTTTGCTGTATGATCTTGAAGTAACATGCCCGCGGATCTTATTCCAGGCTTCGACCATTAATGTGGTGATACATTACATACAAGATTTTGAACAATTTGAATCATTAGATACCTTTGAGTCAGAACTAGAAGATGAGTAAGCCATGAGTGCAAATTTAAGGAATCTCCTCTACCTGATCACTCCCAAAGACATAGTCCAACCAAGACCATCACATTGACACCAAAAGCCTTCCACAGGCACACTCCTTCTTGTGACTTTCCATGCTCTTGTTATCTTGATTTCTTAGGAGCACTGCACTTCCCTAGCAAAATAGTCCCTCTTATTTGCAGTTGTATTCACTCCACTTTGGACATATCAAAACCAATAGTCTCATTGCTCATTAACAACAGCTTCCTTCCTTAGTTCTTCAAAACCATCTAGCCCTCATGTTAACATGGCCCATTTTCATCTCAAATCCCTCGACTCCATGTCATCAGTCTGGAATTAGATGCAAGTCCTCATAAGCAAGTTGAGGACAATTTAGTTGACGGCAAAGAATAACAAAATACCAGCATCACTCAAGTTATCAATAGTTGTAAAGTAGCAGCATTAACTTGAGTGCAAGCATTAGAACGTCCATGAGCATATTAACTGCTTCATTAGTGCGAGTTTAGGTGTGTTATTTGAAGAGGACAACTCGAAATCCATGTTCTTGTGTGCTTGAACTAGAACTATGACAACCTTTTAACTTTCTGTTCATACACTTGAGGTTGTTTTGTAGAGATCAATCCATGCTCATCTGTTTATAACTCAGCTTTATTCCTTTCACACAACAACATATGTGTTCCACCAGGTGACAACTTTCTTACAACTTTTGATTAATTCATCTTGTGAAACTTTTCATCCAAAACGCTCCAACTTACGACACGAAGGTTTTGAAGCCTATCAAAAGTTTGATCAAGCATCTCTGAGCTTAGAGCAGTGAAGTTTTCATATTGCAGCTTTAAGAGATTCCTTTGAGTCTTCTTAGTAGCTGCATTCCCTCTAAATCTCTTTTCTACAGCTTTCAGCAACAGCTTAGCATCCTTTATAAAGTTAAACTTTAACTAATGTTCATTGGGAATGCCCATCATTAAAGTACTTCTAGCCTTCACTTCTTATCTTCTCTAAGCCTTATCTTCAGCATATGTAATAGGCATCACTTTTTCAACACCTTCCACAACAGCTGTTTTTTGCAAGGTTGCACCATTCTCTATGACTTCCGACAGTGCATAGTCTATCATCTGGATGTATTGTTCAATCCTCATCCTCCATAACTCAAACTTACCTGGTTTGAGCATGGGAACTTTGGATGCAGCCACCATGTGTGCAGAATCTTGATTCATATCTTCTAGCAAAGTTTCTCAAAGCAACAAGCTTTGATACCACTTGTTGATCCCACTTCAATAGATCGGATTCCTTAAGCTTGTATAAGGATTAGTTATATTAGATAAATCTAACACAACTATAGTAGAAACTTTGTTTGAATGTATTAAAGATTATGCGGAATCTAATCTTTAATATTAAGAACTGTCAATGAAACAGTAATTATATGAACATATAATTCAACAAACAAAAAGCTCCAATTTTATTAATACGAATACTCTTAATAGTTACGAATACTCTTAATAGTATTAGGGTTACAAAACTTTAAAGCTATGATAATTCTATGAATGACTCGTTTTTGATACATCTATGAAAACTAATGGTATATCTCAATCTCTATGCCCTAGGACCTCCTTTTATACACAAGGAGTCCTAAACAGCTTACAATGCTTTCCTAAGTAATCATAATCTTCTAAACAAATAACTTATACATATCCTTTACCAAAATATCTCATACAAATCACATAAGTAGTACTAACTTCTTCACTAGCAGCATTAACTCCTTCAGCAGCATTAACTTTGTACTAACAGTAGTAACTTTTGTACTAGCAGTAGTAACTTTTGTACTAGCAGTAATAACTTTTGTACTAGCAATAGTAACTACTTAGCAGTTTTTCTTCTAAGTCTCTAAGCAGCACTAATATGCACTAGCAGTAGTAACTTTACACTAGCAAGAGTAACTTCCTCTAGCAGTAGTAACTTTGTACTGGCAGTTGTAACTTCACCAGCAATCTTAAACACTTAGAATAATTTTCATTGAAATTCTCCAGCAGCACTAACTTTGACTGAGCAACATTAACATCAATAAGAGCAGCAGTAATACTAGCAGCATTAAGAAGGCTTTTAATCCCAACAATTTATGGTTAAAGTTGAACCAATTTGACTCTGAAAAGTCAAACTGAACACTTATTTTGAGACGGAGTTTAACAGAAATTTTGATTTTTAACAATTCAACATTATAAAACACAAACATTACACCAACATAATATCAAATAAAATTGTTGCTAAAACTTACGGATAAAGGATGTGATCATAGCAACAACATAACAAGCTATTCCACCAGAATTAGTCGTCGCGAAAGCCACAACCGGAGAATATGATAATACAACGCCACCAATAACTACTGCGAGAATCAGTTGCAACACGATAAACCGATAATGGAGTAAACTTTACGAACAAGATGGCTGGTTCTACAAGTTTGGTGAAATTTCAGCTATTCGAGTTGAAAAATGAGTTATTTAGGATTGCTATTAGGTTAAATGATGATGAAATTAAGGGATTTGAAGAGAGTTGTGAGAGGTGATTTACTGTTACTGGTTGTTATTAAAGAAGCTGAAATATAGTTTTAACGCTCTTTTTTTGTTTTGCATATCAGTAACCAACTTATATTTCATTACCAGATCTTTTTATAACGTGTGTCCCAACTGTTTAAATATCTTTTGTTTGATTCACAAGGCCGAATCGGTGAAAAACTTGTAGCTAACATCACTGCCATGTAAAAGGCTTAAATCTTACAACCTGAAAGTGGTCACACCACCTACTATGAAAGGGAAGCATTTACCTGGTTTGAGTCCCTGTGACTGTAAGCTCAAGCCCCATACATTAGTAGAGAAAAAAAAAAGTCAGGAACGAGATTTACCAAAAAAAAAACATTTTTAGGTTCGTATTGGTTGGTTATACCAAATATAGCAATTCCTGTAAACTGATTGTGCTCGTTAGAATAGAATGTCATACTGTCATCAATTTTTTGAATCTGCAAAATATGATCTATTAGAATAACCGCTGAACACAAGTTACCAGGATTCATTACTGAAATGTAAGGTGGTTCCCAAAATTGGTAGTATAAGAGATTGGTTCTTGAATTGCGACAAAATTCAAAGTTAAGTGCAATTTGTTAAGCTGTATATGATTATTAAAAAGACATTCAAGTTCAGAAAATTGTGCCGGAATGTGACTGCTAATATTGACGATTTAGTGAATGACATGAAATCAGCAACAGAAGGTGAATTAGAGTACGGACGATGCACCTTCACATTTTTCTATCACATTTCAGTACATACTTCACTGCCACTTTATGACTGGTGTAAAAACTCAGAGCCGTACATATAGAAACTAAAGAAACAAACATTTATAGAAGCAATAAAATCGTGGAATGCAACATAAATATACATTAAAGCTACAGGTAGTTGACAAATTTGTTACTCGTACGTGTGATTTGATAAGTTCGCCTCAAAAAAGTGAAAAAACCATGAACCTGGAATAAAAAACGACATATTTAAAGGTTATCCGAAGTGTGTTAAAATTTCACAACTTCCAAAATTTCTTTATTCAATAACAAATACTTTTTTTTATTATATCGAAAGCAATGCAGAGGAGTGGAAAGGAGTACCTATCGACCATCGTGTATATTGTTATGTTGTATGCTGTGTAAAATAAGGATGCTTCAGAGCCTCATCAATAGTCAACCGATCCTCCTGTGGTTCAATTTCAAATAGTTAGCATAGTGAAATTTTGAAGTGGCAAGATGGACTAGCCAAACAAAAGGTCAAAACAAGTTCAGGTCAAAATGGGCCGTTTTAGTACGGACTGAAACGAGCCGGCTCGACCTGCAAGCACTTTACCGGTTTTCCAGTCTTTGAATTTACCGATTATTTAATTAATGTGTTAGCCTCAGTTGTGATGACAAAAACAATATGATTACATTGATTCTATAAACCTTTCAATAAAACGACTTTTAGGGTTTTCTGCAATGTGCATTACAAATACAATTACAGCGACTTTTACCCCGTTTGACCCGTCCCAGTTGACATGTTCCTTTTTAACTAAATTTTTATGTGACCCGTTTGAGATGGATCACAAACCAAATATACCGATTATGAGTTAATGGGTTGAAGATTCCACCTCAAGAATTTATAAATTTAATTTCTAATAGTTACTTACTGGATCCCAAACTAATAGTTGGCGTACTAATCTCAAAGCGACCCGTCCCAGTTGACATGTTCCTTTTTAACTAAATTTTTATGTGACCCGTTTGAGATGGATCACAAACCAAATATACCGATTATGAGTTAATGGGTTGAAGATTCCACCTCAAGAATTAATAAATTTAATTTCTAATAGTTACTTACTGGGTCCCAAACTAATAGTTGGCGTACTAATCTCAAAGCCCAAACGTTTGGGAACCTGCTTCAAATAGAAACATAATGTTACAAGCTGTGGTTAGATATGTAGAAAGATGACATGATACGATTGGTGGAAACTGAACAAACCCTATCTTAAGAGGATCTCTGCTCTTAATCTGACTTGAAAAGAATTCCTCCGAGCATTTCCATGAAGCTGGTGAACCCGAGCTCTAAATCCAAAATATAACCCTCAGTTAGTACAAAAGTTTACATCTCAAAACAAGAATTACAGTAAAAATTAGAAGGAAGTAAATGAAATGGGTCAAAAGTCACCCAGGAAGTGTTCAATAAAGCCTATCTGAAACAAGTTCCATATCTGACTAGTCTCAAAATCAATACTTTTGAGACTCAAAAAAACACCAACTTCACTTGCAACGTCAAAATTAAAAAATTTAGAATGCTTTATTGTCTCTTTTATTACATGCATGTCGTGTATGCGCAAACAAACAGAGTGTAAGTTCAGAAATGAAAGATCACTAACCTTCCCATTACTGCCCCAACTTAGATGTTTCGAGGAACTCCCGGGAAGCAAAATGCATAATTCCATGAATGACCTAAGTCTGCCACCAGAGAATAGAACCAACTATTTATCTTAATCAGCTGATACAAAACAGCATAAAAAATTTGTCTTAAAGGTGACAATTTTGACCTATTTATATACAAAATGGGTCTATTCGGGATTTGGTATATCTCTAACGGTCACATTGGTTAAACACAAAGTCAAAAAGATTTAGCTAAAATATAATAACTGTTCGAACACAAGACCACTCAAAATAAAAAATTACACATTATTTATTTATTATATTTTATAGATAAATAAATCTAAAAAAAACTATAAAATTGTTTGGGGATACATGACCCTTCACCCAGCACGCCTATTTAACACCCCTAACCAAGCCATATTACTTTTCTAGAGAGAGAGAGAGACTACATTTGCATCTTAGAGGCAACAAGTCTAGTATTAAAATCAACAGACAAGATCATTTAGTAGATATGAACCATCAAAGCATACGATTATATTGCATTAGTAAATATGTGCATGGCAGGACTCACTTGTAAGCAAGCTCCTTTAATCCTTCACTCCATCCTTCAAGGTGTCTCTCCAAAAGAGCATGTGTTTTAGCATTTATCTGGAACACATTTGGTGATCCTATAATTAACTCTAGAATCACCACACCAACACTCCACATATCATACCTACAAAATAGTATAAAATAAAATCAAAATTAGGAGAAGTGCCTACCCTAGATACACATGAAATACGGAAAAAATTACAATGAAAATATATGAAAAACGTACTTTGTAGTTATGCTTGCTGGGCCGTGATACCAAGTAGCATTCAGAAAAGCTTCTGGAGGCATATACTCGTAAGTTTGTTCATCCCTGATAAACACATAGAAACAAATGAGAAGCTTACAATTTTTTTAATTGTTCACCTTATAATTTAAGTATGAACTTAACATGCAACCAGATGTAGGTAATCAAAGTATGCAATTATAAAACTTAGGGATGAGCAATCAGAACAAAGTTATATGACGGTCAAGGTCCATGGAAAACAGCCGTAATACTGTATAACATTTAAAGAATATAGATGAATGATAGAATATGTACATATGAAAAAAGTGTCGGGGGGTGTCTCATTAGCCAAGTTTTCACAAATTTGAGTTACTTAAAGATCCAATTACACCCAAAACTTACTTGACTTTCACATGAACAATATGCTAAACCATAAAAGGGAAAAGAATAATCACATAGTGTTTAACACTTTAACTACTTTTTATCTTGCCAGTTGGGAATAATCCCAGATAACTTTTTTATCAACAAAGTAAAATTATGTCTTGATCTAGATAAGCACCAACACAAACTTCAGAAGAGGGAAAACTAATACGGGTAAAAAAACATTGTTAAATTCGTAAAGAAAAAATTTTAAATGAGAAAACCTGGCAAGACTTTATAACTTTGGTCGTTGAAGGTATCGGTGTATAGCATCGTAACAGCAAGAGAATATAAAAACCTAAAATTACCTCGAAGGTCCAGCAGACCCATATAAATGCTTAGTGGTGAACTCATCCATTGCACTCCCAAAATCAATAATGCGCCTGATGATAAGACATGAAAAGTATCAAGTACAAGGTCTGAATGTATCTTCAGACGTTTGCAACTACCAAACAGAATTCCTTGGAAAATAGGAAAAATTACAACATATTAGATAATAACCATCAACAAATGCCATGGATGTAAGTAACATCAAAAAAATATATAAATTGCTCTAAAATTACATTTTCGTGGTATAAGTTTCATTTCCGCTTGGGCTTCCTTTCAAGCATCTTCCGGAATCCCGATCTTCAAAGCAAACGATCATGTTCTCTTTTGCAAGAAAAAGAAGAAAAAAAAGTATTTTAAGTCAGTATATGCATTATAAGGTAACGATATCATAGAGATGTAATATCACAAACATGGACAGTCTATCTTGATTCTGTACTGTTAAAATCTTCTTTAATTTCATAACTTACAAAATGAAATAAGAGAATGCCACTATCAATGAAGACACGAAACAGAATCTTAGCTCACTCGGCATAAAAAGGACATACAAAAAAAAAAGGCAGGATAGTAATGTTCTCACCAGGTTTAATATCCCTGTGGGTGATGTTGCGGTCATGACAGGCTTTAAGTGCCGTTAACTGATGAAAATAGGAAGAAGAGTAGCATGTTAAATTGGTAAATAATTTAGGAAGTCGCCTCAATGTTTCGACCAATTTATTTATGAATGGGTCAATTTGGGTTATATTGTATATCTAATGGGTCTAATGCATATGATTAAAACAACTTGCCTTCAACGAAATGGGTGAGAGTCACCCAAAGTGTATTTTAATGCATTAAAAATTTTAGATAATTTTATTAGAGAACTAGATTCTTTCTAGAATAATAGAAAGTTTATAATCATGTTTGACATACCAATTACTTACAGAAGAATTTAAAAAATATATGCAAGACAGAATGTTGAGGGTAAGCCACTTTCGACCCATAACAAATATTACATGTTTTGGCCTGAACCCATTTTGACCCATTAACCGACCCACCTATTTTCGCTACCTTCACTGTAGACTTTTAAAGATATGGGTAAAAGTAATAAGAAGTAACAAACACACCAACTGCCATATAAGATTCCGCATTTCATCTTGCCCTGCTTTTGTCGCCTTCAACCAACGCCACCATTTTGACGGATGCAGTATACGAACATGTTTAATGTGGTCATCATTTGTTGAGCCATCACTACTTCCAATTTCATCAGCTGTATATAAAAGCTTTGACAATGATATGCCTTCATGACGAAATACAAGCCATATCTCATTTAACTTAGATTCAAAAGACTCGATATATCTTGCAATATGCTTGAGCCCTTCTTCATGATCCACCCTTGACTGTTTTGTCCTTCTTGAGGACATATGTGCTGTTTGCCAGGAATCCTCGATTACTTGTGCACCACCCACATATGTTGAGGCATTTAAAAAAAGTTCACCAAAATACTTTTCTCGTATACCACTCAAGTAAACTGTGTTGCCTCTTTCTACCTGTTTTTAGTTCGTGACATTTCGTTAATTCTGTAATTATGAAATGATGCAATCGGTACTTTGATGACTAAAGTTTTCCTAACTTTACTGGGATTATGTGGGAGCAAAAAGAGTAAAATAACCATATCAGGAA
>BQNB010135811.1:6559-18102 GCA_026074375.1 Tanacetum coccineum
CTTCCCGGGGTTGACTTTGACTTTGACTTTTTTTGTTGACTTTGACTTTGTCTTTTTGACTTCTCATGGTCTTTCCGTTCTCATGCTTGGTTTTGTCGTTTTGGCTTTGATTTTGTCCTTTTCTTAGATATCCGTTACCTACATAATACAAATGCAAAATATACAAATACAATGTATTTTTGGTACGTTTTTGGTCATATAAGTCCGTTTTTAGTGGTCAAAGGTATGTGTAATTAAACACATACCACGCACTCCAAGGGATACAACCTAATACGTCGTATTGGCCTAGCCTAATACGGCGTATCCATCCTTTTTCTGAGGCTATAAATAAAAGACTTAAAAACAAGTTTTTAGTGTGCAAAATCATATTTTTCATACCATACACATAAAAGATAATTTTCTGAAGAAAAGAAGAGCAACCAAAGGTCAAGCATCAATCACGACTCCATAGAAGACACTGTGTAATTCCTATACTCTTGTAATCATTTAATTTTTGGTATCGTTTGGTAAAACGTTTAGTTTACCTTGGTTATTTGATCACGTTTGTATAATTACAATGGTTATGGGATAATACCCTTGGGTATTAGCCATCTTAATGAAGATTTAATGTTTGGTTTGTTTTAAAATCGATTTACTTAATTTATCGTTGAAAGTTTAATTATGTTTATCACATGATACTTGTTTACGTGTTTGAATATGCGACCTATCATTCAACTGGGTCTAGTTACACCTAACAAGTAAGCTAGATACTGGGATAGCTCTTCGTATCGTGTTTTATATTACTGGACCAATAGGATCACAAGTAACATTCTGTCTTTGTCTTTAAATTAAGAGCTTAGTTGGACCGGCAGGTGACCCGTAATGTTTCAACAAGTATGTTCTTGATTAATTGATAAAGATTTGAATAGTGGACTACTAGTATATAAAATACCGTCAAACAGTAAGTGGGTAAAGTCCCGATGGGCTAGGGTTTATCAAGATCACCATTGCTATAATCCCTAGATAGATTATAATTAAACTAAAAGGATGCTTTATGCGGATGCGTTAATTGTGACAGGATTCAACGTGTCTAGGTCTTAGGATGATGTCCCGCCTAAGTCTTAAGAATGATATGCCACTTCGAGATAAGAAATCATTGCACTAAATAAACAAACCAGCGTTTAATCGGATTTAATATGGCTAATCCGGTTTTCTATTATTTGGCTTGTATCGCTCTTTTATCTTCTGATTGTTTTCTTGCATGTTTATTGTGTTTAGAATTGATTATTGTCACCATAAAACCTGTGCCAGTCTCTCAGGCTGAAAACCCCCCATCATCGTTAGAAAACGTATATAGCATAGGTTTAACAAGTAATTAGAATTAACTTAATTAGGGTAATTAAAATACTAATAGATTATAAGGTTAACGACCTCGCTCTTAGTGTTCGACACCCTACTTACCATAAAACTCCACCCGATCGGGTACACTGCTCGTTAAAGTGTTGTTTTAGGATAAGTAGGCTAAATATAAATTTAAAACTTGGTAATCAATAAATGGACCCTACACGACAACACATCAAAAAGCTAGACCAATGACTTTTAGGTATATAACTTGGTTAATATTATCCTCTATTTTTTTTTCTCATATTAGGTTGTAGTTTTGCTACCTTACGCATCAAGCCAAGATATCAAACAACACTTCAAGGTCGATTTGAAGATAGCTTATTTCTGACCAATACATCGTATCCAGAAAAAGAGATACGGCGTATCAACGCCAACTCTTCACAAGAAAACGCGTATAAACAATTCCCAATACGGCGTATCACTCATCTACAATACGTCGTCCGCTGGATAACTATTCAGAGATTTGGTAAATAAATTATTTTGGGAAGATATATCATATTGATTATAAACTTTGTGCGCACTCCAAGGGAAACATCCTAATACACCGTATTGGCTTAGCCCAATACGGCGTATCCAGAATTTTTCAGACACTATAAATAGAAGACTCAAAAACGAGTTTTCAGTGTGCAAAATCATATTCTTCATACCATACACATAAAAGACAATTTTCTGAAGAAAAGAAGAGCAACCAAAGGTCAAGAATCGATCACGATTCTATAGAAGACACCGTGTAATTCCTATACTCTTGTAATCATTTAATTTTTGGTATCGTTCGGTAAAACTTTTAGTTTACCTTGGTTATTTGATCACGCTTGTATAATTACAATGGTTATGGGCTAATACTCACGAGTATTAGCCATCTTAATGAAGATTTAATGTTTGATGTGTTTTAATCCGATTACTTAATTTATTGTTGATTGTTTAATTATGTTTATTACCTAATACTTGTCTACGTGTTTAAATATGCGACCTATCATTCAACTGGGTCTAGTGATACCTAACAAGTAATCTAGATACTGAGATAGCTCTCCATATTGTGTTTTATATTACTGGACCATTACGATCACAAATAATGTTCTATCTTTGTCTTTAAATTATGAGCTTAGTTAGACCGACAGGTGACCCGTATGTTTCAACAAGTATGTTCTTAATTAATTGATAAAGACTTGAACAGTGAACTACTAGTATATAAAATACCGTCAAACAATAAGTGGGTAAAGTCCTGATGGGCTAGGGTTTAACAAGATCACCATTGCTTTAATCCCTAGATAGATTAAAATTAAACTAAAAGGATGCTTTATGCGGATACATTAATTGTGACAGGATTTAACGTGTCTAGGTCTTAGGATGATGTCCCACCTAAGTCTTAAGAATGATATGCCACTTTGAGATAAGTAATTGATGACATCAAATAACGTCACTTTTATAGCATCATTTATCCCATGTAATTAACCCATTTTGTATAACTATTGCAAAGAATTGTTACTTAATCGTTTGTATTTGAGAAATGCAGTAATTATGGAGTACTTGGTGAAGGTTAGCAAAAAGGCACGCATTCTGGAGCTTAAACGAAGAAATATGAAGAAAACTGATTCTGACATCCAATACGCCGTATCCATCAAGGAAGATACGTCGTATTTGTGCCTGCACTTCACAAAAGACCACGAAGGAAACAAGATCAATACGCCGTATCCAGTGACGACTAATACGCCGTATTCAAGCTATGGAAATAAAATATTCTGGAAGATATCGAACGTGGTCCCTACTCACATCTTTTTTCATAAAAAGGACAACGGATGGAAGGTGACGCGCACCGAGTGAAGAAAGCTGGAAGGAAAAAGTCTAACTTAAAGACTAGCTGAAAGAAAAATGCTTCCAGGGAGACAACCCCGATTGTTATTTATTTTTATCGAGTCTGTCTTCCCAGACATCAATACAGCGTATCCGCTCCATACCATACGGCGTATTGAATGTCTTGACGTTATCAGTCCTTTATTTTTATGCACTTTAAACATTATTGTCACATCTGGCAATACGGCGTACTCATGCACATGATACGACGTATTTGGCAGACTGACCCGTATTTAGATACTTTTTACAGGTTTCTCAATACGGCGTATTCCAGTTTATAGATACGGCGTATTGGTTTTCTGTACAGTTTATTTAGCCTATTTAATTAACCGTAGATACCCGAGATAGGATTTTGCATGTTTTTCCTATATTTTGCACAGGACCTCGCTGAAAAGAAATCGACGAAGTTGGTGAAGTATCAATCATCTGGAATCCTATGTGTGATTGTAGTCATGCTGGCATTCAGATGCATGTTCAACACACAATCTTGCTCATAAACTCAAGATGGAGAATCTACCGAGCAAAATATCACAGGAGTTTCTCATTCTAATTCTTTTAATTCTTGTTTTTAAGGTTTTATCTATACAACAAGGATGTTGTATAATTCAAGTAGGGGGGACTTTATGGAGGGCGTACGGTATCAACTTAATACTTCGTCACTTCAAGAAAGACGTACGTTATCAGAAGTAGCGGTAGTATTGATTGGTTGTACTTAGTGTCTGATGTCTTTATATATGTTGGTCGAGTATGAGCATGTGGTATTGGATTCGACTTGTCATCGGGAAACTGCTACTCTTCCTCCTGAGTGGAGCAAATTTGTGACCGATGTCAAACTGGTTCGGGACTTGCACACAACTAATATTGATAAGCTTCATGCTTACTTGGGAAAACACGAATTTCATGCAAATGAAGTTCGTTTAATGCATGAACGCAATTCAGATCCGCTTGCTTTGGTGGCAACCCATCAGATGACCCATTCAACTTATCAAACTCATCAAAACTCATACCAAAACTCTCAATTTCAACCACAAGTTTCATTATATTAGTCTCCATAGTATGGATCACCTTATCAGTCTCAACAATACTCAAACAATGAATCATCAACACCTCTTTCAATCACTTATCCATCCAATGATTATCAATCATCAGTTAACCACAACGTTTATTCTCCACCATTATCCATCCCTCAAATTAAATATGCTCCTACAGTTAACCAACAATAACAACAACCTAAATTTTCCCAACTAGACTTAGGTCTAACTGTTCCAGTGTTCAAGCAAGGTGATGATCCCATTGATGCCATCAACCATATGATGTCATTCCTATCAGCTGTCGTCATATCTCGCTATCCTACTACCAACAACCAGCTGAGGAATTCGTCAAACCCTAGGCAACAAGCTACCATTAATGATGGAAGAGTAACCTTACAACCAGTACAGGGGAGGCAAATTTCTTTTGCTACGAGGACAAGTACGACCTACACTCCAGGAGCAAGTGGAAGCAATATTGGGAAACAAAGGACTATTATTTGTTACAACTGCAAAGGGGAAGGACACATGTCCAAATAGTGTTCACTAAAACCTAAAGGATGAAACGGTGATGATTGTAGTTTAAGGAATAAAGTGTTGTGGTACAGCTTAAGCAAATGGTCAAATTCTAAATGAGGAGGAACTAGCATTTTGGCAGATCCAGGAACAACAGGAAGTTCATGCCCTCACAGACTGTCATTTATCACAATGTGCTTATCAAGCCCGATGATTTGGATGATATGACTCTGATTGTGCTGTATCAAACACTGCCAAAGTTGCTCTCATTGCGAATTTATCTCATTATGGTTAGAGGCTTCGCTGAGGTACACAATTCTGATCAATGTGGTAACCATATATTTAATCAGGTGCTGAGGTGATATCGTACTTTCTGAACAATAAATGTTGTAAAACTATTTAGAGATATAAATAACCAGTGATAGCAATATCATTCCTTATTCCAGTATGTGAAAGGAAATTACAACTGGCAGCTGTTAGATTCTAGATCTTTGCACAAACAAGATGCACTGATATTATCTGTGATTGAACAATTGAAAACCCAAGTAGTTAATTGTACCAAGATAAATATGGACAATAAAAGTGTCAATGTTACTTTAACTGCTGAGCTTGAAAGATATAAAGAACAAGTTAAAGTTTTGAAAGAAGAACAAAATTTTGATTTAAAGAGTAAAGATAATGTTTCAGATTTATGTGAATATTCTGTAGAGATTGATCATCTTAAACAAACTCTTTCAGAACATGTAAAAGAAAAGGAATCTTTAATGCAAACTGTTACTCTTCTCAAAAATGATTTTAAGAAAGAAGAATCTAGAAACATTCATAGAGAGATTGCTTTAGAAAAGAAGATCAAATAGCTGGATAATATTATTTTTAAAAGAGATCAATCAGCACAAACTATTCACATGTTGATGAAACCTTAGTTTTCTATGATCATACCACTAAACAAGCTCTAGGTTTTCAAAATCCTTTCTATCTGAAGAAAGCTCAGCAGTTGGAACCAAAGCTTTATGATGGTAATGTCATTAAGAACACCAATGCTATTGTGATTCTTGACTCCGAAGAGACCCTTGTACTTGCTGAAGAGAGTCGTTCCAAAATGCTTTTAAAACAACAGGATCCAATGATGTTAGAAAAGAAAGTTAATACTACACCAGTCGATTATGCTGTTCTCAACTAACTTTCTCAAGATTTTGAAAAACGATTTGTTTCACAAACTGAATTATCTGCTGAACAAGCCTTTTGGTCTCAGAAATCTATGAATTCTTCAGATCTTAATCCTTCTGAAAGACCTACCAAAGTTGAGGTTCCGAAAGAACTTCCTAAAGTCAGCATGGTAAATACGAGTTTGAAGAAACTCAAAACCATTCTCGCTAGTTTTGGCATGGTTGTCAAAGATAGAACCACGGCCACAACCATTAGCCGAGGGGCTCGTGGGGCGTTGAAACATACAATAGCTGTATTTAGGGGATGAATAATTCAATTTGTAAAAGCTCTGAAGGACTTATTTAATACATTAGATCAATATTCGATTGATGAACTTTCTGAAGTCCAAAATGTCTTTCATCAAATGGAACAGGCTGTGGAACAACATCGTTTAGAGTAAAAAGTGTTTGAAGTTAAAATGAATCAAGTTTTAAATGAAAATGAACGAATCTTGGAACAAGTCATCAAAAAGATATAGTGAACATAATTATGAATCTTCTGTGGATAATGCCTTCTGTGAATGTGCATGAATGTGAAAAGTGTCTCAAACTCAAGACTGAGCTTCTCAACAAAAAGGATTTCATTGAAAAAAAGACTTACGATAAATTGTTCAGAAGTTTTACCACTCTTGAAAAATATTGCATATCTTTAGAAGTGGATACTCAACTTAATCAGGAAATTTTTCAAAGAGAAAATTCTGTTTCAAATCAAGGTGCTCCAAGTTTTGATCAATATTTTTGAAATTATTAAATGGAATTGAAAAGCCCTAGTAAGTCCCAGAGAAAGACTACGATTATAAAGATTTGAAAGAAAGAATTAATTTATAAGTGAGAATATTGACTGAGAATGAGATCAAAAAGGACATTGGAAGAGTTTGAAATGCTAAATATTAATTGGATCATAGTGGTTGTCAAAGCTTTTGCTGGAGAAACTCGATGATCATTTTGAAACAGATCTATAAGCAACTTTATGACTCGATCAAACCAACACGAATTCGATCAAAAGAACAATGTGATGCTTTAGTTAGTCAAGTCAATCAAAAGTCTGTAGAAATCTCTGATTTAAATGTAAGTCTTCAGGAAAAAAGATTTGGTCATTACAGCTCTCAAGAATGAATTAAGAAAACTTAAAGGAAAGGATTTAGCTGATAATGTTGTTACTAAACACCCTATTACTCCAGAAAACTTTAAAATTGATGTGGAACCCATAGCCCCTAGATTGTTGAACAAATAGACAGCTAATACGACTACCTTAGGCACACTCAAGAACAAGCTGCGATTCTTAGGGAAATAGTAGAACAAGGAAAATCACAAAATCCTCTAAATAATTCCTTAGACTCTGCTTGTAAATATACAAAACACATTCAAGAGTTGCTTATAATAATCAGACAAACCTACCCTAGCATCAACAATTCAAGTGATAAATTAGTGGTTGTGACCCCAAAGAACAAGGACAAAAGAGTTAGATTCACTGAGCCCGTCACATCCTCAGGAAACACAAACACAAAAACAACTTCTTCATCAAACCTAGTTTCTAACAAACCTATGTTGTCTTCTATAGGAGTAAAACCGTCTACTAGTGCTAGCGGATCATAGCCTTCAGGCAATACAAAGAAAGATAAGATTCAGCAAACACCAAGTAGAACTCAAAAGAATAAAGTAGAAGCCCACCCTAGGATAGGAATCTGTTTGAAAAATAGTTTGTTTTGTTGAACCTTAATGAAAATGCAAATGGTATGTGCATTCCAAAGCTTAATTGCCGAATTCTAAACTTCTATGTGTTAAGTGTAATGGTTGCATGCTTTCTGATAATCATGATTTGTTGTGTTCTTGATTTTATTCAATGATGTGGAATGCTCGTTTATACATCTAAATTGTATAAGAAAAGTTCAAAGAGGAAAAGTTTTAGAAACCAACAAGAAAAGTGTTCACAAAAATTGGATACACTTGGAGACTAATGGTTGACCTTCACTATAGTAGGAAAATACGCTTTAACTAGGATAACCTCAACTGCTGAGTGCCCCTCTTAGAATACAACTGCTTAGAGGAAAGTGCTAACCTAAGCCTCGTGGAACATTGGTTTACTCAAGGAACCTAAGAAAAATCTAAAACTATGTTCCGTTAGCAAAACCTAATAATATTAAATCCTTTATCATGCTAACAAAAGGAACCCAGTAACTCTTGGGGATTCCATAGATTCTGATGTTTCTATCTTTTCTTGATTGAATGTAGGTGTATGAATTGTTCTCTGGTATTGGGATCTTCGGCTTGCCTCCAAGCATATGACCGGAGATCACTCTCAACTCACCAATTTCGTCAATAAATTTTTGGGTACTGTAAAATTCGGAAATGATCATGTGGAAAAGATATTGGGATATGGTGATTATCAGATTGGGAATGTGACAATCTCAAAGGTTTACTACGTGGAAGGACTTGGTCATAACTTATTCTCCGTTAGGCAATTCTGTGATTCGAACCTTGAAGTTGCTTTTCGTCAACATACCTGCTTTATTGTTAATCTAGAAGGTGTTGATCTACTAACTGGATCTCGAGGCAACAATCAGTATACACTGTATATTGGAGATATGATGGCATCCTCCCTAATTGTCCTCTTGTCAAGGCATCGAAGATAAGTCATGGCTATGGCATTGACGGTCTGTTCTCCATCTGAAACTTTTGGTGCAATCAAACATTTAGCTAGACATGGCTCTTGTTCGAGGTCTCTTAAGGTTAAAATTTATAAAGGACATCTGTGTTTCTGTTGTGCAATAGGGCAAGAAAGCAAGAAGAAACCCCACAAACCTAAATCGAAGACACAACAAAAAAACATCTATATATTGCACATGGATTTTTGTGGACCAATGCGTTGTTACAATGTTAATGGAAGAAGTACATCCTCGTCATTATCGATGATTAGCTCTCGAATTTACATGGGGTAAAGTGCTTTTAGGTCAAAGACAAAGCTCCAGATTCATGATCATGTTTCTCAAGATGAATCCAAGTGCGACTTAAAGTACCTGTCGACGAATTAGGAACAGATAATGGAACTGAATTTGTTATAATACTTTGCAATACATGTGATTACTTTTAGAAGGTTGGACACTCTCACTGAAACATCTATTTGCTCGCTCTACATCCAAAATGATGTCGTTTGAAAGACGTAATGTACGCTAATTGAGCATGCTCCACACAATGTTGATTTATCAAAAGCTCCGTTATTCTTATGGCAGAAAGAAGAAGTGCTGCTCATGTTACACCAAAATCGTTCCATCCACTTAGTCTTCATCCGGCAAGGACACCATATGGTGCTTTTTGCTTGACAAACTCCGCGAATTATGTTTTTCATGTTTAGGTGCACTTTGCTATCCGACTAATGATAGTGAGAACTTGGGTAAGTTACAACCGAAAGCTGATATTGGTATTTTCATTCGCTATGCACCTACAAAGAAAGCATTTCGAATTTACAAGGTACCAGACGAATCATTGAAACAATTCATGTAGATTTTGATGAGCTGACAACAATGGCTTCTGAACACAGCAGTTCAGGACCTGTACTTCATGAAATGACTTATGCAACAATCAGTTCAGGACTCGTGCCAAACCCTCCTCTTTTAACACCGTTTGTACTACCTTCAAGAACTGATTGGGATATTTTATTTCAACCATTGTTTGATGAATTACTCAACCCTCCATCAAGTGTTGATTACCTAGCCCCTGAAGTCATTGCTCCAATTGCTGAAGTAGTAGCTCCAAAACCCGCTGCATCAACCGGTTCACCTTCCTCAACAACTGTTGACCAAGATGCACCATCACCTAGTAACTCACAAACAACACCCAAAACTCAATCTCTTGTCATTCCTAACGATGTTGAAGAAGACAATCATGACTTAGATGTTGCACACATGAATAACGATCTGTTCTTTGGTATTCCAATTCCAAAAAATGATTCTAAAGCATCTTCTTCTTCGGATGTTATTCCTACCATTGTGCACACAACTGCTCCTAACTTCGAACACGTTACCAAATGGACCAAGGATCATCCTTTAGACAACATCATCGGTGAAGAAGAAAGACTTGTTTCCACAAGACTCCAACTCCATGAACAAGCCTTATTTTGTTACTATGATGTCTTTCTCACATCGGTTGAACCAAAGAACTATAAAGACGCATTAACTCAAGCATGTTGGATTAAAGCAATGCAAGAGGATCTTAATGAATTTGAACGTCTTGAAGTCTGGGAACTCATTCCTCATCTAGATAAAGTGATGGTTATTACTTTAAAAATGGATTTATAAGGTGAAACTTGATAAATTATGAGGAATTCTAAAAAATAAGGCTTGCTTGGTTGCTCATGCTTACCATCAAGAAGAGAGAATTGATTTTGAGGAATCCTTTGCTCCAGTGGCTAGACTTGATGCTATTCGAATTTTCCTCGCATATGCTGCTCACATGAATATGATCGTCTACCAAATAGATGTGAAGACAGCATTCTTAAACGGCATTCTATGCGAAGAAGTTCATGTTAGCCAACTGGACGAGTTTGTGGATCAAGACAATCCGAATCATGTGTACAAGATTAAGAAGGCTCTCTATGGGTTAAAACAAGCTCCTCGCGTGTGGTACGATCTATTGTTGAAGTTTCTACTCTCTTAGGAATTCTCTAAAGGAATCGTGGATCCCACATTGTTTATTAGAAGACAAGGCAAAGATATTCTCCTAGTACAAATCTATGTTGATGATATAATCTTTGCGTCTTCTACACCTGAACAATGTGACCAATTTTCAAAAATAATGTGTTCAAAGTTTAAGATGTCGATGATGGGCAAAATATCATTTTTTCTAAGACTACAAATTTCACAAAGTCCCAGAGGCATCTTTCTAAACCAGTCAAAATATGCTCTTGAATATTTGAAAAAATATGGTATGGAATCTAGTGACCCTGTGAATACTCTAATGGTGGAGAAATCCAAACTGGATGAAGATACACAAGGGAAAGTCGTTGACCCTACACACTATCATGGAATGGCTGGCACCCTTATGTATCTTATAGCCAGTAGACCAGACCTAACATTTATTGTATGCATGTGTGCCTGGTATCAGGGAAAGCCTACCAAAAAGCACTAACATGTTGTAAAAAGAATCTTTAAATACCTAAGAGGAACCGTTAATAGGGGACTCTGGTATCCAAAGGCTTCTTCTATTACTCTAACAGCTTATGCAGACGCTGATCATATGGGTTGCTAAGATACTAGACAAAGTACATCTGGAAGTATGCAATTATTAGGAGACAGACTTGTAAGCTGGTCATCAAAAAGGCAGAAAAGCACTATGATATCTAGTACAGAAGCTGAATATATAGCCTTGTCTGGCTGTTGTGCTTAAGTCCTTTAGATGAGATCACAGCTTACCAACTATGGCCTTAGATTCAATAAAATTCCAATGTATTGTGATAACAAAAGCACAATTGCCTTATGCTGTAACAATGTTCAACATTCTTGATCAAAACATATTGACATCAGATTCCACTTCATAAAAGAGCAAGTTGAGAACAGAGTAGTAG
>BQNB010135813.1:0-18101 GCA_026074375.1 Tanacetum coccineum
TTTCACAGTCAGGTATTCAGTTTTCAGGTCCACAAGGAGATGATGGCATATGAACATCAATGCCAAAGCCTTTTGCATAGCGATTGTTACCTTTCTCGCTTGGATTGTATACCCAAGTCCATGTGCATCCAAGTATGTCTCTGCTTTCAACCCCTAAAATAAAGACAAATTATATATAACTAGATTATACCAGTTACTCATTTGTAATGAAATCATCATTATCCAAATGAGTTGCATTAGTTTGGTCTTTAGGACTATTTGGGATATCATCTCCATTGTCATAAACAAAAGAGTTAAGTACATTTTTGGTCCCAGTGGTTTGGTGCATTTTCTCATTTTTGGTCCAAAAATAAAAAAAAATTTGGTTTTGGTCCAAAACACATAGTTTCGGTCCACTTTTGGTCCAAAAGACATAGTTTCGTTACACTTTTGGTCCAAAAGACATAGTTTCGGTTCACTTTTAGTCCAAAAATTTTAGTGCAAATTCACGGGATTGGACTAAAAGTGGACAGAAACTATGTTTTTGGACCAAAAGTGAACCTTTTTTGAATTTTGAACCAAAAGTGAACTCGCACCAAACCATAAGGACCAAAAATGTACTTAACTCTAAACAAAATTTGATTCTACCCCGTTTTTCTTTATTTTTGATAAAGTACAACTAGATGCTTGGGTGTATGACATTGCTTTGCCCACTTATTAAAACTTCCACAACGATAACATGAATTCACTATTACTCCCTGTCTTTTCCGTCTCCTTCATTCTCATTCTTTTCGTTCTCTTGCCACTTCTTGTGGCTACTTGTGTTCTTAAACTGAACACCATGATTAACACCATGGAAATTACCTTTACCAACTCTACGCCCTTGACCACGAACACGACCATAACCTCATCCACGTCCGCTATGCACAGTGGGAAAAATTATATATCTTGAGGGTTGGAAGCAGAGTCATACTTGGGATTGGGTATACAATCCAAACGGGAAATGTAACAACCACTATGCAAAAGGCTCATGCATTGATGTTCCTATGCCATCAACTTTATGTGGCCTTGAAAACTGAATACCTCAATGTGAAAGATCCACTAGTCTTTTGGAACAAATTAAAGGATAGATTTGACCACCAGAAAACTATGATTTTGCCTCAGGCACGTTATAAGTGGACTCACCAAAGACTACAATATTTCACATCAGTGAGCAAGTATAACTCGGCGATGCTCCGTATTAATTCCACGTTGTTGTTATGTAGGGAATCAATCACTGATGGTGAAATGTTTGAAAAGACTTTCTGCACATTTGATGCTTTTAATATACTGTTGCAACAACAATATCGAACCAAAGGTTTCAAAAAATATTATGGCTTGATTGCATGTTTGCTTGCGGCTGAGCAAAATAATAAGCTTTTAATGAAAAACCATGAGACTTGTCCAACTGGTACTGCTCTCTTACCGGAAGCAAATGTGGCAATATATTATGATCATAATGGAGGTCACGGTCGTGGTTATGACCGTGGATGAGGTTATGGTCGTGGTCGTGGTCAATAGATTTCGTACACGTAATTTTCATGTTGGTAATCTTAGTGTTCAGTTTAAGAACACAAGTAGCCACAAGAAGTGGCAAAGATAAGGCAAATAATGTGAACACATGCGATGTAAAAGAAAATGGCGTAATATCGAATTCATGTTATCGTTGTGGAAGTTTTGATTACTAGGTAGGAATGTCGTACATCCAAGCATTTAGTTGTACTTTACCAAAAGTTTATCAAAAATAAGGAAAAACGGGGTAGTATTAAACTTTGTTTATGACGATAGATATGATATACAAATGAACCTAAAGACTAACCTGATGCAACTCATTTGGATGATGATGATTTCATTACAAATGAGTAATTGGTAGATACAAGCCATGAATAATTTGTCTTTATTTGAATTTCCTTTAGGTGTTTGGTTTGGAATTTTCTTTAGGTGTTTTGTATACGCTTTCTTGATTATGTTTGGTTTCAACTATTCTTGGTTATGAAACATTTTATCAGGCTTTATTTTTTTTAGTTACATTTTTTTTTCTTTTATATGGGTTTGTTAGAACAATGGATTTTAGTTTGTTAATAAGCGTTGATTTTATGTTTGCTTTGGTTACATTCAATGATGGTATTTGTTTGTATTGTACTATTCATTCATTTACGTTTGATTTTATGTGAAACGCATACTATATGTCTTAGGCTACTCTTATCGGTCATCTGAAAAAAAATACCCCTCACCAGTCACATCAGCGTTACATCAGCTTTATCTCTTTAACTTTTTACCCTCACTACCCGCTCACCTTTCACACTTATCAATCACCGAAACCCTCACCGGACAAACCTTTTTTTATTTAAAAACTAAAACTTTTATTATTTGTAAATTAAAAACGTTACAAAAATAATTAAAAACGTACACGTACGGAATTAAAAACGTAAACACTACATAGATAATAAAAAACGTAAACTAAAATGTAATGTGGTGCTCGAAAGTTGATTTGTTGGGTTTCCGGTAGAGTATTTCGGAGACTGAATGTTCCTTTCGGTGTCAGGGAGTGTCTCGGGTTGTCTTTCGTTGTTGACGCTTTGTGTTGCGGGGAGTATTTTGTTGACATATTTTGTTAGTAAAAATGATAATGAGAGTAAATAGTATATAATTTGAAGTCGTGTTTAAAAATATTAAAGTTTAAGAGGTATTTATAGGTAAATAAAATCGTAGTGAGAAATTTTTTTTATTAACACAAATGCTAGGAGGCCAATGCCCCAAACATGAAATGCTCACCTTTGTGAGCAATTATTCCCTTTGCTTACGCATAACATACACCATTAGTAATTTACGACAATTTTTGTTGCTCACAAATGCTCCTCACGGCACCGATAAACTTAACCTTATGTGACACACTTTTAGTTACATGTTCTTTTGATAGCATTATGTTATATATATATAGGATAAAGATTAAATAAAAAGACAAATATCCGTGAGAAGGATAAAAAAGAATTTTTTTTTAAAAAGTTCTCAAAAAATTCTGAAAAAATTCCACAAGATCGTGTATGTTGGTGCATGAAAAAGTTGTGAAGGAAGTTTTTTTAAAAGTGAATATTTTTGCCGAAAAAAAATTATGAAAAAAACGTTTGTGCATTAAATCGCTTTTTTGTGCATCAAAAATTCGTTTTTGTACCCAACTTCTTTTGACTTTTTGCATCAAAATTTTATTGCGCATCAAACTATAACAAGTTAAAAATTTTGTGCATCAAAAATTTTTTGTGCATCAAATTTTATTTTTTTGTGCATTAAAAAAACGTATGAAAACTCAAAATTAGAAAAACTTCTTTTACAAAAGTTTTATGCACCAACATACCTGATTTTGTGGAATTTTTTTGAAATTTTTTGAGAACTTTTTTAAAAAAAGTTTTCTTTTTATCCTTCTCACGGATATTTGTCTTTTTATTTTAACCTTCCTCTATATATATATATATATATATATATATGTGTGTGTGTGTGTGTGTGTGTGTGTGTGTTACGAAGATTGTGTAACTTGTATTAATTGGCATATTCGGTTGGACTATTCCGCGTCAATGATGATGCGAAAAATATAAAAGAACCATGAGTTTCTTGAAAGATGATTTTGATTATTTTTATTGTTTTCAATAGAAGTTTTTTTTACTTATCACCACTAAATTAAGGACTTGATTCCTTAAGCTTTTGGAAAAGATAAAAAGGGAATGTATGTAGGCCTATACATGTGCCATGTTGATCATTTTGAGTTCTAAAATCGATGCATCATCAAAATGATCAACAAATACGCAACTTAAAGTTAGCGTAATTAGTGGCTCGACTTATAAAATACAAGAACGGTTTTTCAAATTAAATTATCTAGAATGGCGGTGAATACTTCCAAGTATTGGGCGATTGTTGGAATAAGTATTGAACTTTATGTAGCCCGGCCATGTTTATACGCGAATTGATTTTTTTGAAACGTTTATAAAACGTCTTCAGTTGATTGCAAAACCAATAATTGTGAGAACAAAACTTTTAGTTTATGGGACATGTTTTAACATATGAATTAGCATCTTGCCAATAATCTATAATGAATCCTCCCCATTAGAATTTTTTTTCTCATAAAACATATTTCCCATGTGAGATTTTGTAATTGTGCGACATATGTTATAGTAAATTCACCACACCGCACAAATTGGGATGTTGAAATTGATAATTCATTTAGGGGGAGAGAATGATCTGCGAGAATTTTAGAATGAATTATAATATAAGTGTCGATCCTGACACTAATATGAACTTGATGTTAAATGGGACAATTCATTTTTTAGATGTAGAATTTTCAGACAAGTTTAGTGACCTAAATAAAGTGACTAGATCATATATACGCTAATGCTCAATTACAATATGTGTCCTAGCAATAAAATCAATGATTGGTAGTAAGTCTGGCATGTTTGCAACATGATAGACTAATCGCTTCCAAATAAAAGTCCTCGGATGAAGAGATAAAATAGAGCAAGAAAATTAAGATGGTTGAATCGAGGTAATAAAGACCCCATAATAGTCTCCTTAAGAGACACTAGATATGAAGGTTAACTATGAGATCTCAATAAATGATATAACATAATGTCTAGTAGAGTGTGGAATTGAAAAGAACTAAAACGGCGTTGATAATACTATTGTATACAATATGCACATGATAAATAGTATAAAAATAAGGCGAGGATCTTGGATACCAGCAAGAAGTGCAGTTGTATAAATGA
The DNA here is from genome assembly GCA_026074375.1 of Tanacetum coccineum. Classification (NCBI taxonomy): domain Eukaryota; kingdom Viridiplantae; phylum Streptophyta; class Magnoliopsida; order Asterales; family Asteraceae; genus Tanacetum; species Tanacetum coccineum. Next base: position 4,770 of record BQNB010135813.1, read on the forward strand.
ATGGCCAAATAATGTAAACACGCAAGTAACTAATGAACTATGAAAGTCTCTTATGATGATGCATGATTATTGGGACTTGAAATACATACACATGAATGTTATAAGATAGAAAAATTAATGTCATGTATGGCAATATGATAAATAAATTGTATGCGCCTAATATAATAAAACTATAGCTCATTTTATGTTGAGATCCCTTAAGGAATATATAATGCATGAATCACGTGTTATGATTTAAAATTATCGAGAATACTAATTGATAAAATTGAACAAATCACTGGAATGAAGTAAAGCAAGTATTTTGATACCTTTAAAATACAAGAGATATGGGTTTATATTTTACTAACCCATCAAAAGAAGTTTAGTTAGTTTTGCAGATGTAGGATATATGTTTAACTTACCATGGTCGGTATCAAACTAGATATGTTTTCACAAGTGGCGACACTTCAATTCCATGGCGTTTGACAGAGCAAACAATCGCGGCTACTACATCCACTCATACAGAAATTCTGGAAAGGAGACACTAAGAGTTTTTGCATGAATATTATGTAGCATGCATTTCTTAAGTCAAGAAAGGTTAGGTGACAAGACGAAACATATTGTTCAAGTGATAATTTGGTGGATATATTTACTAAGACACTTCCTACAAAATCTGAAACATTGGAATCAAGTGACTTAATGAGCTCCAGTGACCTAGTCATCAGAGGACATGATACGAGCTGCACTCTCTTTCCCTTAGCCATGATTTTGTCCTATTGGGTTTTCCTGGTAAGGTTTTTAATGAAGCAACATTCATAAAGCGTACTAATAATATGAACATTCAAGAGGGAGTGTTATGGATAATTACATGTGAATGTCCTTATCTCCTAGCATTATTTAGAGTTCATATATAATTAGAAAATATACATCATTAGTTTAAGTTTTATCTCTTTTTATTTATATATATACTTATTGGTTGATTGATTTAATCATACTCTTCATTCTCCCAAACTTGTGTGCTACTGTTAATATGTGGATAAAAGGTGGAAAGCAGGGTATGCATAGGCGACCCGTAATGCGTCGGTCCTTGGTGTCAGTCGACCCCAAAGTCGACACGTTTCAACCATTACACCCCATCTTGGGGACGCGTCCTAGAAACAAAAGAAGAGAAGTCGATCCTAAATAGGATGAGTCATTAGAGGATGTTTGTGTGTGTGAGTGTCTTATTTAATTAATTTTTATGGGCTATATTTGTGTTTAAGCGAGGTATATTTTTGATGGTGTCTTTGATCATCTGATTACAACCAGTTTGTTATTAATTCAATTGTCTTCGGTCATAGTGTAACAAAACATAATCATTACATTATCTTTTCTTTTTCTTTCAAATTGACAGCTTTAAGTTTAGGTAATTATTTAGAGTGCTACTATCAATAACTTCTTTGACCTACTTTATAGTTTATACGACATCCACCTTCCTTTAATCTCACTGTTAACAATATAATACAATTTTTTTATCAGCAACTCTTCTATAATATTTTTCACTTTAATACATTTGACTTGTCAAAATTTATATTCTTTGTTTCACACTTTTCGTTTTACAATTTTATAATAAAAACAAAATTATAAAAAAAACAAAAAAAAATTAAAAGGAGGTATTATAATCATTTTAGGAAGGCGCTAATAATTATTTAAGGCTTTTTTTTGAATTTGCAATTTTTGTTATTGTTATGTGAAATATATTAAACTTTATATCTTAGGCTGGGTGTGATGGTGGGTGATACACCACCACCTCCCTCCTTTGGCGTGAAACCCAATAGCCTCACTCATGCACGGTTTTTATTTGTTTCTATTTCTATGGTCTGGTGGTGCATACCACCAAATGGTTTGTCAACTTTTTATGTGTGTGTATGTATGTATTTTTGTGGTATGTTTGTATAAAGTTAAATATTTTTATATGTTTTGTTTGATAGTGACTATTCCACTTTTTGGATGGTGTGCTAAAAGATGATGTTCCGTTGATATAAATGTGGTGCGTTTGATAACCATTAGACTATGTTTATTGGTGACTTTATCCAACTGGTCGGAAGGTACAAATGACAAAAATAATTAATATTATATTAAAAGTACAAAAAATGAAATAAATGTTCACGGCAAGTTCACTTGGTAACTTCCAAATTTTTACTCCAACCCGCCACATGTCACACTATGAATGGCTATGCATGTTTTCTTTTATTTAGAAATGTCACACTAGATTGATTTGTTGATAAATTGTAAAAAAGTTGAGATTAGTTGTTGGATTTGGTTATGAGCCCATAACAGGATGAAGATAATCAATAGCTAACTAATTACCAATGAAGGTTACCGGATATCATTTGAAGTTGTGCAATCACTTTTCAAAGAAGATTATTCGACCCTATGCATGGGTTACACGAATAACTCATTGGGATAAAACCAAGTGTTTGTTCTTGTTTTTTGGTACTGAAGAATAAGAGTAATCTTTAACAACAAGATCTAGAGAGAGAAAGTGGGAAGGAAGAATGTATTTTATAGTGAGAGAAAGTAAAGAACATGAAATGCATTAAGTGAAAAATAAAACATACAACCAACCAACCACCTCTCCAAGGCATGGAGAGGTGTTTATATACTTGCAATGGGTGGATGGGCCTTGGCTTGATGAGCTTATCTATGGGCCTTGGTCTAACTACCTATGTAAGTTTCTAAAAATTACATAACGAGCTAACGACTGTTATCTATGGAAGTGACCGACACTTTCGTGTTCCTAACAATCTACCCCTAAGGGAGGTTACTCTATTTTACAAAATTTAAACCTAGCATACTATGCTTCATCTTTAGTATTCGTTTAACTTCAATCATTAACTTGTGATTTGATGTAGTGATCATTGACTTTAGGTTTGAGCTTGTTCCTTTATCTTGAATGTGAAAATGTGATCTTGAGCACCTTGATATCATCAACCAAGCATAATCTCGTTTAGCCATCTTGTATACTTTGCCATCTTGTAAACTTGTAACTTCTAGACCGACATGCTCATACCTTTCTTGATTTGTTGACTTAAAAAGCTTTATGTTACATCTTTCTTGAAATTCTTTAACTTTAACACTTTGTCACTTCGAGAAATACATTCAGTATCAAAGTGACGGAAAATTCTTTGAAATAATTTGACTTTAATACTTCGTCACTTCAAGAAAGACGTACGGTATCAGAGTATCGGAAGTCTTGAAACATGTACTTGAGCTTTCATGATGTCTTTATGTTTATCGGTTGGGTATGAGCATGTGGCTATGAATCTGTTGTAACACCCCCAAAATCAGGTAGCAGCGGAATGGTAACAATGGGGTGCTACGTCAAAGTACAACAATCAAGATATAGGAAACGACCTTAAATGGACGTTTTAAGATAAGATTTCATTCGATGCCGTAGCAAAATATCAGAGTTCATACATTAGGTCCCATATGTTTTAAAAGTCATAAGCATTTCAAGTACATATTTAATTAAACAAAAGCTTCATAATACAAAAAAGATGACTTAAGTTTTTAAAGATAATAAAAGTTGCATAGACTTTAGATAAAACACAGAATCCGTCTTCATGATCAACCGCCCACGTCTCCTCTCCAATCTTCATAACCCTAGACCTTGAAAAGAAATAACATGCTAAAAGTCAACAACAAGAGGTTGAGTGAAATCATAGGTTTTATCGTAAAAAGAAGGGTGGAACCACAAGATCGAACTAATAGTAATCTCTGAAACAAACATTCAGTAGTACCAAACGTTTATTATTGCACTAAGCGCATGACCCCGAAGCCTAAACTAGATTTGTGCCCAATCAGAATATAGGATGCTTGCCAACACCTAACACCTCTCGAATGTGAAAATGCACTTGATCAAACAGTGACCCAAAGAAAGGTGGTGGATTGTCATCCCGATAGATCTATCCACAACACTCGAGCTTACTAACAATAGCAAATAACGTTCAAGAAAAAATAGGGACTTCACGACAATAAGGGTAACTTAGCAATAATATTCAGGAAGTAATCTGGATTAGCATAACCCTTTGAAAAACACTTTGAAAACACTTAGAAAAACACTTGTGTCTAATAGTAAAACACAGCAAATGTAATACACATCCCGTAAGATTTTGTAAAACAATCACATAGTAGAAAGGGGTCAAATGAACTCACCTCGAATGAATGGTTAATCAACAAGTATTCACAATAAAAAAAAAGTGCACACGAAGGAACACGAAGGCAACACTAATCCAATATAGGCGTATAAGTACTAAACACGTTGATTATATTTATAGGTCGTATAGACTCATCATACTAATCCCGTTCGGATGCTATCCAATAATTAATATGGTAATTGTTAGTAGACGTAAGAGAGCTAGGTACACTTTAAAATCTAAATCCAACAACTCGTCGATACGCCAGCCCCGAAGAGGCCTCATTATGAAACCTCCCTAGTAATATAGTACTTTTGATTTACGAATACCTAACTATAATTCTATATAGCTATCATCACCATCTAATCGTTTTGAATGAAATCTATTAATACAATAAAAACTTTATAAGTTAACTTTAGTAAAACTGGCGTAACATTTCCTCGTTTTTAGAAAAGTCCGATTCTTTGTTCTTTACGTCGCTGCTTCGTATTAAACGAGTTATCAAAATATAAGACATTTTCAAAATATAGTTTTTTCTGATGAAAGTGATTTTAAAACTGTCATAACAGTATAATATTTATTATTATAGAGTAGTTATCGTAAATCTCGTAAATTCGTAATTTATTCGTGTTTAAAACTTCGTTTTTAAGCGATTCTTTCGTAGTACGTTCTCGTATTTAAAAGTTTTATCATATAATGATGTTTTAAAAATAAATTTCTGTGGTGAATGTAATTCTTTTATAAAAGTTATATATATTAACGTAAACTTGAAATCGTCGTATCTTTTTTCTTATAAATCGGTTTTTTTCGAGTTTCTTATCATTTTGGAATCGTCATGAGGTGTATTATCTTTATAAAATATAAAACCTACTGTCTAAAACATGAATAAAAAGCCCACTAATGTCTTTAAAACCTCAAATGAAATCATAAACATTCCCTTAATTAACTTTTAATCACTAGATTATACTTTAAACATTTTCTCACTTAAACCAACATTTTAACATACTTAAAAATCTTAATATTCCATGATATTACAATCACATACATATGAAAAAGTGTGCAAATTCATAACCACAAGTAAGATATCTTTTTAACATATTTAAAACCCTAAATGGTGATTTAGTTATATAGAACATGTAAACACATAAAAATGATAAAAGTAAAGACATAAAGGTTTATAGATAACCTTATAGTGATGTATGATGATGATAAATATGATCTACACCCTTGTTTAGATTTTTAACCAAAGCTTGCACACCAATAAAACCCTAGGTTTCAAGAAAACCCTAATCTTCCAATATCTTGCTAAACCTTTCTTAATCACCCAACCAAGCTTCCAAACCTTTTTGTATAACCTTAGATATGTTCCTAGATACTTGTATAAGTGGTGAATTTAATTGTATGGATTGATTATAGAAAAAGGGGTGTTTGCCGTGGCTATATGTAAAGAAAAAGGAAGGAAAAGAAATTTTTTGTAAGTGTTAAGTGTTGTGTCTTGTTATCACTTAGTGATGTATGATATATATGCATAAAGGTAGTCAAAAAAGACCAAGGACTAGTCTAGGAAAGAAAACATATAGAGGGAATTAAGGAAGAATAGTTAGTCAAGTTACTAAGTCTTTACTAACTAAAGGTGTACATGAACTAGCTAATAAATGTGTATGTTTATATGTCCCCTAAACTAGAGGTTATCCCATGGAAATAAGGAAGAGTTTGACTAGTTATTATCTTGATAATAAAATGTAGTGAAAGTATTATTTGAGGTGAAAATGTGTAAGTTAAATGTAAGTGTAGTTTTATTTAAATGTGTATACTTGAGAATGTATGATCTAGCTTATTTCTTTTAAGGTAATTTCGGCCCAAGTGATAAATGTGGGTAAAGTTTTATAAATTTTTGAGCATTGAGAATAAAAGTGGGTATTTGTTGAAGCGTAGAAAAGTTTTTGTGCTTCCGGGTATACCTAAATGTATTAAATTGCGAAACGTAAACGTTTTACGCAACCAATAAAAATAAAATATAAAAAGTTAATTATTACTTTAGTAAAAATAATAAAATGATTGCTTGACGTAAACTTTAATTTGTTTGGTGCCCGCTTACGTTGATTGTTGATTTTTTTTAGCTTACGCGATTTAACTTAACTATTAAAATTAAAAGTAAACACGTACGAGAAAGAAAAAATAATTATTGAAATATAGGACTTCGTTAAATGACCTAAAAATTACGGAATAGTTCCAAGTCTCCTCCTTAAAAGTAGGCCTTGTCCTCAAGGCTCAGTGCGGCACAGAAACCTTAAAGTTTGAAAAAGAAAAGAATTGGATAAAGTACTGGTACGGAGAACGATTACGGACATTTCTACCGGAATTTGTTCTTCACTTCCCAGTTTACTCAGCTGCCCTGCACAAGATTCCAACGAACTTTGACCAATAGGATTCTTCTTCGCTTTAGTTTCTTCACATCCTGCTCTACGATCTCATAGCACTTCGACAAATCGCAGATTTTCATCATCTCTATCTCATCCAAAGGTACTAGAATAATCTAAATCACCTAAACATTTCTTGAGGTTCGACACATGAACGTGTCGTGACACAGCTTAGCTCCTGGGTAGACTTCAGCCGATACCACCGGTCAACACGCACTACTATTTCAAACGGTCCCCACATATCGTGTGCTAGTTTTCCTTTCCTTACCAAATCGTATCACACCTTCCATGGAGATACTACAGTAACACACAGTCGTCCTAAACTTGGAATTCAAGAGGTTTACACCTACGTATCAGCATAGCTTTTCTGGTTTCTGGCGACTTTTTCCCCCCCTTTGCCGGTTTTCAATCTTTTCTTAATTTGAACAATCTTTTTAGTCATTTCTTGCATAATTTCTGTCCAATAAGCTGACTTTCTCCAACTTCAGTCCATATCACAGGGGATCTACATTTCTGCCCTACAAAGCATTATGTGATGCGCACTGTAATGCTTGTGTGGTAACTATTATTATAGGAAAACTTAATCAATGGAAGATGAGTTTTTCACAATGCCACCAAAATCCATAACACAAGCTCGAAGCATATCCTCCAGCGTCTGAATAGTATGCTCACTCTGACCGTCAGTCTGAGGGTGGTAAGCCATACTCATGTCTAGTCTCGTACCCAACGCTTCCTGAAAAGCTTGCCATAAGTGTGACGTGAATCGACCATCACGGTCTGAAATGATTGACATCGGCACACCAATGTATCGCTAACAATCTCCATTGTATAAAATCTTTTTGCTAATTTCTCCGTCTTGTAGTCCCTTCACAAATAGGTGTAAGAAGTGAGCGACTTGGTCAATCTATCCACAACGACCTAATTCGTATATGACCCACTGCTACTTTTTAGGCAACTTTGTGACAACTCCATTGTTATCTTGTCCTATTTGCACTCAAGAATTTCTGATGCTTGAAGAAATACTGAGGGTATTTTCTGATGTCGTCTTTAATCTTTAGAAGACGTAAGACATCTCTGCTAACATACTCAGGCAATGTCTCTCATCATACCAAGGCCAGCAATACAAGTCACTTAGATCATAGTACATCTTATCGCACCCATGTACTGAATATCTAGAAGTAATGAGCTTCATCCATATATAATTCCTTACACCACCAACTAAAGAATCCAGATACAATCAAAGAAGCTAAAATTCACCATCATCTCGTTGCTCAAACTGTCCTTTCCTAATCCTCTTACCATTCATTTGGGGCTTTGAGATCCTTGGAAGTTTCTCTCTTGCTTCCAAAATCTTAGCCTTAAGTCCATACTGAATAGTAATACTCATAGCACGTACCGTCTTGGCTTGAGTCTTTCTTTCTGCTCAAGCATCTGCCACTAAATACGTTCAGCCTAGCCCGAGTGTATTTGATCTCACACTCGTAGTCACTGAGTAGCTCGATCCACCGCCTTTGGCGCATATTTAAATCTTTCTGGTCAAATATGTACTGGAGACTCTTGTGGTCAGTGTAGATAACACTTTTCGTCCCATAAAGATAATGGTCCTCCGGATTTTAAGAGCGAACACAACCACACCCCAATTACATGTCAAGGGATGGTTATAATTTTTCTCATGCTCCTTTCTTCAACAGTCTTGACGCATATACTATTCACTTTGCCCCTATGCAATCAGCACGCTCCCCAAACACCTTGTTTTGATTGCATCACAATAGACCCACAAAGTCCATACGGTCCACGGGAGTACAAACTAACACAAGAGCATTGCATAGTTTCTCCTTCAGAATTTGGAAAGCTTCATCTTGTTTATCGCCCCACACATAAGTCTTATTCTTTTGAGTCAACAGGGTGAGGGGCTTGGCGATCTTGGAGAAATTCTCAATAAATCTCCGGTAGTAACCCGCCAATCCTAAAAATGAACGGATTTCAGTTGACGATTCAGGAGTCTTCCAGTTCTTGACAGACTCAACCTTGCTAGGATCTAGTGGAATACCCGTCACGGTTACGCACAGTCCTAGAACTGACTTCTTCAACCAAAATTCACTTACTTAGAAAATTTTCTGCGTATACCTTCACCTTCTCGATTAAGTCAAAAATCGTCTTCAGTGGACGTCATAGGCTCTTCTTCTGACTTTGAGTAGATTAAGATGTCATCAATGAACACAAATACGAATTTGTCCCAATACGTTTGCAGACAGCTGTTCAAGTAAGTCCATAAAATGCTGGCGCGTTTTGTCAGCTCCAATGGCCAATGACTGTGAACTCAAAGTGTCCATAACATGTTCTAAATGTGGTCTTTGGTATATCTTCCTCTCGGACTCTTAACTGATGATATCTTGAGCGAAGATCTATCTATGAGAAACAACACGCACCTTGTAATTGATCAAACAAGTTGTTAATTCTGGGGAGAGGGTAACGGTTCTTTATAGTCAACTTGTTTAGTTCCCTGTAGTCAATACACATTCTCATTGAACAATCTTCTTCTGACAAAAGAGCTACGGGTGGCTCCCCATGGTGGTGGGGGAGTGACTTTGTTCAAAATAAAACCCTTCTCTTGAAGTTCTTTAAGCTGGTTCGACAATTCTAACATTTCTGAAGGGGCTAACCGGTATGGAGATCTAACAACTAGAGATGCTCCTGGAATCAGATCAATGCGAAATTCTATCTCTCGCACAAAGAGGTAAACCTAACACAGATCATCTAGAAATACCTCAGGGGAAGTCCTCGGACAACAACGTATTCATCAAGCTTTTGCCCAACAGCCTTGATAAATGCAAGTGAAACAAGAACCTTCCGGGCCTCACAGCCTGAACTCAAGTATCTTGCCATTCGAAAGAGGAAATTCGGACAATCTTCTCATAACAATCGATGAGAGCTCGATGGTATGGCCAACCAATCCATTCCAATGATAACATCAAAACTTCCTAGCCGGGTTGTTTAACATTCTAATTTTGAACACTTTGAATTACAACAAAACTTAGGTGCAATTACGTAAAATGGATACTGGTGCTAACTACTTCCTCGTCTGCTAACTCTACATCATGCTAGTATTTAGAGTGGCAATAGGGCAATATTAATAAAATTATGTAAACGCAATAAGAACAAAACTCTTCTCATCACCCAATCAAAGAGAATAACAAAGCGTAGTAGATAATAAGAAGAAACGTACCCGTGCGCACATTCAGAATCTGCTGTGGATTTTCAACCTCCACCGTAAGCTCTTCACGAGCTCAGCATTCGCTGGTTCTGCTTTCGACACTTATCCGTTGAAATGGTCCTTTCCTCACCACAACCCGAAACATGTCACAAGTCGTAGGATTCATTACCAGCACCCTGAACCTAACTCTACAATCCTAATCCTACTCCCATGTGACCTAATCTTTGAACATCTTGGCACGTTTGAGACACGGATCCATGATGATGTAAGTTGCATCCGAGTTTGCATTTTTGGGTATATTCCAGCATAAATCTTTCCTCCCTGGGGCTTGCAGCATATGCCACTGACAGTTTCTGGTCTCCTATTTTTTGGTTGCCTGGTGATGATTGTTGTTTCGGATGCGGTTATTGTTGTGTTAGTGGTTATGTTGTAGTTAAGGGTATTGTTGTTGTGTATTCTCTGGTTGTCTTATCACATTTCCTTTATTTCTTTTCCCCAATTCTTTAGGCCCTACCCTGAACTGATTGCTCGACCAGTTCACGGGCCATGTTGATTGCCTCATGCAGATTTGCAGGTTTTGAAGAAGTGATATTTCCTTTGATTCTTTCAGAAAACCACGAACATACTTCTCATCTCTCTTTTTAGTGGCACCAATTCATGACACATCAAGGCCAGCTCAAGGAAACGAATTGTTTATACCCCCTCTCCACCTATCCCAGCACCCCCCGCCCCCCCCCCACACCCCCCCGATGTCATCTCCTTATCAGAGTCATAGTTCGGAAACAAAAGTTCTTGTTCCATCCGTTTGATTAGTTGCTGGGAGCATGATTCAGTGGTCTTCATAGCTTCACGTTGCTCTAGGGGATCTGATAGCATTAGCAAAGTCCCAAAGTCTGCATATTCCGTCCACCAGGTTAGAGATACGACCCTCGAACGGTGAACATAACGCAAACTTCACTTTGTCATCTTCAAAACACATTTGCAAATTTATTCTCAAACACTTGCTCCCATCTTTTCGAACCATCGTTTCCAGTTCGAGCTACAACCTCGATCCCCTTGAAAGAGTGAGGCTTGCCATTCATAATGTCTTATACGAAACACCATGCATCTCTGGTACAGACAGTTCCTCCAGTATTTTGTTATTCCGGATGCCACCAGTATTGTTTGAGTCAGCTATATTCTTTTCGCATTTTTCAATGGCTTTGGCCACACCCTTTTCACTATCTTCCAACAGATTTCTATTAAATCGCTTGGCGGCATGATTCTGCCACACACGTACACAATTCGTTGAGAAATTTGTAAAGTCTGCAGAGTCATGGCACATGGTAAATAAATGGAGAATGATTTAAATAATCATAAATTAATCAGGATAGCGATATTTATATATATGATCCGATAAAATAGATATTGATAATGTCAAAGATAGACAAAGAGATCGAATTAAACCAAGTATTATATATCTAAGATTATATATAATGCAATAATGACAATCGGAAAGTAAGTAAGGATCAGGGAATACGCGCGCATGGATATCAAATAGCGATGAAGGATTCTGTATTTAAAAATGAAAGAAAAGAAAACCTTTAAACTTTTTGTAGTTTATAGACTAGGTTATTGAAAATGAACCCATATTCCCTATAACCAGCTCTGTACCTATCTTAACACCCCCAAAATCAGGTAGCAGCGAATGGTAACAATGGGGTGCTAACTTCGAAAGTACAACAATCAAGATGCTCGGGAAAACGACCATAAATGGAACGTTTAAGAAACAAGAATTCATTATCGATGTCATAAAAAATATCAGAGTTTATACATTAGTCCCATATTTTTAAAAAGGAGTAATAAACATTTCAAGTACATATTAACTTAAACAAAAGGCTTCAAAATACCCAAAAGAAATAACTTAAGTTTTTAAAATATAAAATAGCATTGAATATAGATAAAACATAGAATCCGTCTTCATTGATATCCGCCATGACTCCCCTCCAATCTTCATACCCTAGGACCTGAAATTACATGCTAAAAGTCAACACAAAGGTTGAGTGAAATCATAGGTTTATCGATAAAAAGGGTGGACCACAAGATCGAAGTAATAGTAGACTCTGAAACACATTCAGTAGTCCAAAACGTTTATTATTGCACTAAGCTCATGACCCCGAAGCCTAACTATATTAGTGCCCCCAACTCAAAAATTAGGATGCTTGCCAACAACTAACACCTCTCAATGTTTAAATGCATCATGAATCAAAACTAGTGACCCAAGGAAAGGTTGGGATTGGACAGTCCTCCGATACATCATCCATAACACCGCGCTTAACTACAATAGCAATTAACGGTTCATGATAAATAGGGACTTCACGGCAATAAGGTAACTTAGGCATTAATAATTAGGCAGTAATCTGGATAGCATATACTTTGTAAACACTTTGAAAACACTTTGAATAACACTTGTGTCCAATAGTAAAACAAGCAATGTAATTCACCCCGTAGATTTTGTAAAACAATCACGTAGTAAAAAGGGGGCTATGAACACCCTCGAGTGAAAAAAATGTAATCAACAAGTATTCACAATAGAAAAATAGGTGTCACGAAGGAATCCGAAGGCAACCTAATCCAATATAGGTCGTATAAGTACTAAACACTTTGATTATTTATAGGTCGTATAGCTCATCATACTATCGTTCGGGCTATCATAATTAAGAGGTCATGTAGTGACGTATGAGGAGCTAAGACACTGTAACATCGTAAATCTCCAACTCGTCGATGACGCCACCCGAAGAGGCCCTCAATATTAACACTCCCTATAAAATATCCTTTTGATTTAACCAATACCATATATATTCTATATTAGCTACAACAACCATCTAATCGTTTTAAGTGAAATCATATTTACATATTTATAAAGTAAAAACGTTTATAAGTATACTTTAGTAAAACTGGCGTAACTTTCTCGTTTTTAGTCCGTTTCTTACGTCCACGCCTTCGTATTAAGACGAGTTATCAAAATATAACATTTTCAAAATTTGAGTTTTTCTGATGAATAGTGATTTTACTGTTCATAACAGTTATATATTTATTTTTATAGATTTAGTTATCGTAAATCTCGTAAATATCGTAACTTATTCGTTTTAACTCCGTTTTTAGCGATTCTTTCGAGTACGTTCTCGTATTTAAAAGTTTTATCATATTAATGATGTTTTAAAAATATAAGTTTCTGTGGTGAATAGTAATTTTTATAAAAATAGTTTTATAAAAGTATATATTTAACGTAAACTTGAAATCGTCGTATCTTTTTCGTTATAAATCGGTTTTTCGAGTTTCTTATCATTTTGGAATCGTCATGAGGTGTATTATCTTTAAAAAATGTAAAACCTACTGTCTAAAACACGAACCAAAATAGCCCACAAATGTCTTTAATCTCACATGAAATCATAAACTTTCCTTAATTAACTTTTAATCACTAGATGGTATGTGCTTAAATACACATACCTTTTACCTTTAAAAACAAGCTAAAATAACCAAAAACGGACTTAAAATGCCA
>BQNB010135814.1:0-18101 GCA_026074375.1 Tanacetum coccineum
TAGATTTATAAAAATGTAAAAGGAAAAGTTTTATTATAAAATAAGAAAGATGTAAACAAAAGACAGCTAGTTTCTCTAGAAGATAAATTATTCAAGATGGATGTAAGCAATGGCATCAGAAGACACTTTCAAAAGACACTTTTCTAGAAGATCAACCATTCAAGACGTAAGGGATGACATCAAAGAAGATTGAAGACAGCTGTGAAGATTATAAAAAGATGATTGACTACTTTATTAAAGATGATTGAAGCCGCTTTAACCGAGATTTGCCGGTCATCAATGAAACGGATACCTTTTGAAGACCCTATAAAACAATAAGAAGCCACAAAGAGAATGCATCCTCTTTTTTATGAAGAAAAAAGCCTCTCTAAAATTATCCACTATTCAATGTTAAAAAAGTCTTGATTTTCAAATTATTGTATCTCCTATATCATTAGAACAGACGTTAGAGCAGATTTCTATTTCTATTAAACTTGTATTTAAGATTTCAATAAAGGTATAATTCTATAACAGATTTCCATATACTGAGTTTGTTATTACTGTATTACACTATGTTATTGTTTATATAATATTTTATAATTTCAATCTATAATTTCAACCAATTTCAATTGCATTAATTCCTAATCTGGTTAAAGGTTGTATTACACTCTGTATTACACTATGTTATTGTTTATATAATGTTCTAATGATACAGGAGATACAGAAAATTATTGTTTTAAAACACATCTCATACTAGTAAAGAATTTAAGTTCTCAAGTTATTTTAGGATCACCATTTATAACAACTTTATATCCATTTGCAGTTAGTAATAAAGGACTTTCTATATATATCTTTGGAAAAGAAATAACCTTTGAATTTATAAACCTAATAAAAATAAGAGATATAAATATTGTAGAAAATAAAAAGAAACATATAAAATATTTAGTAAATGAGATAAATGATATAAGAATTAAAAACCAATTAAAAGAAAGTCATACAAAAAATAAGGTTATTAATTTAGAAGAGAAGTTTAAGAATAATGTATGTGCTACTACACCAAACGCCTTTTGGAAAAGAAAACAACATATAATTGAATTACCATATATTAAAATTTTCAATGAAAAAGAAATTCCTACAAAATCAAAATCTATACATATGTCTCAAGAACTAGAAGCTCATTGTAAAAAAGAAATACAAGAACTATTAGAAAAGAAATTGATAAGATCTTCAAAATCTCCTTGGTCATGCTCGGCCTTTTATGTAATGAATCAAGCTGAAATAGAAAGAGGAGCACCAAGATTAGTTATAAATTATAAACCCTTAAATAAAGTATTAGAATGGATAAGATATCCTCTACCTAACAAACGAGATTTATTAAAGAAAATATATGATTCAAAAATATTTTCAAAATTTGATATGAAGTCAGGATTTTGGCAAATACAGATAGATGAAAAAGATAAATATAAAACAGGTTTTAATGTACCTTTTGGACATTATGAATGGAATGTTATGCCTTTTGGATTAAAGAATGCACCTTTAGAATTTCAAAACATTATGAATGATATAATAAATCCTATAAGCAATTTTGCAATAGTTTATATTGATGATGTATTAATATTCTCTAAAAACATAGATCAACATTTTAAACATTTAAATATATTCTATGACATTATATTCAGAAATGGTTTAGCCGTCTCACCTACTAAGATAAGTCTTTTTAAAACAGAAATAAGATTTTTAGGACATGATATTAAACCCATAAAAAAAGTTTAGAATTTACAAGTAAATTCCCTAATGAAATAAAAGATAAAAAACAATTACAAAGATTTTTTGGATGTTTAAATTATATACATGATTTTTTCAAAGATTTGGGAAGTCTTTGCAAACCATTATATGATCGATTAAAAAAGAATCCTAAATAAAAAAGAATCCTGAACCATGGACAGAAAACCATACAAAAATAGTTAAAGAAATAAAAAACAAGATCAAAGAATTACCATGTTTAAATATACCTCACCCTGAAGCATATCTTATAGTAGAAACAGATGCTAGTGATATAGGATATGGAGGAATACTTAAGCAAAGATTAAAAGATAGTAAAACAGAATCATTAGTTAGATTTTATTCAGGATCTTGGAATGATACTCAAAAGAATTATTCTACTGTTAAAAAAGAAATTTTAAGTATTGTTTTAAATATAAAGAAATTTGAAGATGATCTTTATATGAAACCCTTTTTATTAAGAATAGACTGTCTTTCTGCAAAATCTATAATTGAAAAAGATGTCAAAAATTTGATTTCTAAACAGATTTTTGCTAGATGGCAAGCTTTATTAAGCAATTTTGATTTTGAAATTGAACATATTAAAGGAGAAAACAATCATATACCAGATTTCTTATCAAGAGAGTTTTTACAGGGATGAGTTCTGATAAAAAGATTGTTTTACCTAAACCAAGATTACCTACTCCTTTTACACCAAGAATGCCATCACCCCCATCTCCAATAACCCAAACTCAAAACAGATTTATTCATCTTACACCATATCCACCTACCACCAGTCCAATAGCCAGACCTACATATTCTGCATTAGCTCATATGCAAGGAATATCTCAAGATTTAAACAGATTACCTACTTCAACCTCACCAATAAATATTCCCAGATCTCCTTCAATAAATCCAGAATTTCAAGTTAACCCAAACAAACAAGTTATAAAGATTTTAGAACCAATTGAAGAGCAGAAGCTAAATCAAAGTTTTAATACTCTTTTGGAATATTTGTATCCTCAAGATACAAATTTTTATACAAATGATTATCAAATCAGAGAGTATTATGAAGCTATTTTAATAGATAGCAAATCTATTCAAGTTCGTCATAATTATAATAGAGATGATCCAACAAAAATAGATTTTAGTAAAGTAAAATTTTTTAAAGTTTTATCCCCAGAAGATTGGAATAACAGACTTTTCACTAACAAAGTTTTATCTTGTTTTCCAAACTATCCAGGATATAATTATTATGATTATATTGAGGCTTGGAATAAGGCATTTTTATATAAAGCCCATTTTCATACTTGGTTTTTTCATTTTTCAGAAGATTTTCCCCTAAAATATCCAAAATGGTTTGTTAAATGGTATAGTTATATGGGAACTCTACCAGAAACTTTTCCACAGTCAGTTTTAGAAGGATTTAACCAGTATAAAATTTTATTTAAACAAGACGGTATCCCTTCATTTGAATACACTTTACAGTTCTCCGCAACCTTCAAACTTCCATGGATATTATCATTTACTCATAAAAAGAAAGAAGCTGAAGGTACTTCACCATACTTTATTTAATTAGAAACAATTTAGTGCCAAATGGGTGGAAGGTTATTAAGAAAGTCAAGCTAGAGACAAATTAGCAATAATAAATATCATAAAAGTCTTGGGGATGCCCAAAAAACACAGTCATTCTCTCCAGAATCATCATCATCATGAGTAGTCAATGACCAATTTAAGAATTGCCCAAAAATCATAATTATTCTAATAATGGAGAGCTTACTAAAAATTTATAAATGAAATTAGAGGGTCTCCTACCCCAAGTGAAAACCTTTTTCAAGACGCTCAAGACCCATATGAAGATGAAGATATATTAAATATGTAAAGACTTAATGAAGAAAAAGTTTCTAGAAAAATAACTATTCAAGACGTAAGCAGTGACGTCAGAAGGCATTATACAAAATTATTGAAGACAGGTGTGGCGTGCTACTTTATTAAAGAAGACAGACAGGTGTGGCGTGCTACTTTATTAAAGAAGACAGTTGTATAATTGAAGATAGGTACTACATGATTAAAGCCTTTCAACCGGCATTCACCGGTTACAAAAGAAGATATACCGATTCAAGATAACTATAAAAGGGAAGACATTTAGAAGAGAAGAGCATCCTCCATTTTATGAAGAAAAAACCCACACTAAAATTATCTACATCCAGATGTTCCAAGACTTTAGATTTTCAAATTATTGTATCCCCATTATCTTTAGATCAGACGTTAAATCAGATTTCTACTCAAGATTGTAATACTTCAGATTCCATTTGTATTAAAGATTTTAAAGGTATAAATCTATAACAGATTTCTATAATCAAGTCTTTCTCTTATGAATTTTTTACAATTCCTGTTTATCATTACGAATTTAATTTTTATAATAGAAAGATAGATTAATGATTAGTTGCTACTATTCAATTAAAAATTTTATTAATATTAATTTCAAACTAATAATTTACAATAGTCTTTTATGTGATCCTTACCTAATATATATACAAATATATATATAATATACATAAATAATATATATATACATATATATACATATATATATATATAGATATATATATATATATATATATATATATATATATATATATATATATATATATGATATATTATGTAACCTACACTACATAACTTATAAACAATAAAGTTCAAGAACAAGGACCTTAATGAGCAAACAATAGTTCGTCTTGATGTGTCTTCCACCCACAAAACATTCTAAACTCCTCATGATTCGTCTTTTCAGCAACGTCTTCTCAATCTCCTAAAGCATAGCAGTTGTTCTTTCCTGATCAATTTCCATCCAAGCTCTATTTGCATTCCAGCATTGTATCCCAACGCCAAGTTATGAAGTCTTTCATTAGATTGGTCTCGATCATCTACATGCTAGTTGAAAGAAGGTATCCTCTCTCCAAGGAATTGTTGCAACAAATGCTTGATTTAGGATTGGAGGTTGAAGAGGAAAGTACTGCTGCACTACAATTGGTAAGATTCATTAAGCAACAGCTTAATGAGGAGTAATGTTGAGAATGGAAATGAGAAGGGTTTGGGTGTTGGCTAACCACCACACAACAAATGGTCATCAGTTCACCATGCTTAACAGGCATAAGAACTGGCTAGTCCATAAGCAAACGGCTTGTGGTAAAGACTTCTCAAATCCGTTTATGGTTGACAATTTACCAAAAATTGTAGGGTTTTCAACTCACCTTGCTTCATGGTTAAGAGTTGGCTAGTCCAGGATCAAACAGTTTCTGGTAAAGACTAATCAAATCTGTTGATAGCTGATAGTTTGCTAAAAACTATATGGTTATCAATGCACCATGTTATGACAATAAAGCATTGGCTAGTCCAAAAGCAAACGGCTTTTGGTAAAGACAAGTCAAATCCGTTGATAGTTGGTAGTTTACTCAAAACTACAAGGTAATCAATTCACCTTGTTGTTTACAATGAAGAATTGGCTATCCCAGAGCAAACGGCTACTGGTAAAGGAATATCAAATCCGTTAATGGCTGGTAGTTTGCCAAAAACTACAAAACTAACTTAGTTAGATGTTGTTGTGTTGCTGAGAAGACATGTTGCTGGTAAAGATGGATAGCTGAAGATGTTAAAATTATCAAAGTTCAAGATCAAGATTTAACAGAATGTTTGGATACATCCTCTAAGAGTTCAAGATAAATAAATTAAAGAAACATGAAGTTAAACAAGTTTAACAATCATGTTTAGGGGAGGATTGTTGGGAATTATGCATTCCTGACTTAGTACCGTTAGTTATATTAGTTAGTACCACTAGTTGTAATTAGTACTAATAGTACAAAATGTTAAGTACTGATCAGATAGTTAGTACCGTTAGTATAAAGTAGTTAGTACCATTTATGAGATATGCATGAGATATCTTAGGAAATGATATGCATGATCTTTATACGTGTTTTGTAAAGCCCATTAGGGTTTCCTTAGTCTATAAAAGGAACCATAGGCATAGTTAGTAGATATAGTTCTACACAGATCATAGAGATAGAATAGTAATCATAGATTGTAATTTGTAACCTAGGCAGATTCAAGGTTTAATATAAAAGTTCTTTTGTGATATTCAATATTGTTCTTCTTAGCATTATTGATTTGATTCCGCATAATCATTAGTGTTTACTCAGTGTTTCATTATTGTTGCTTTAAAATTATCTAAAGAAGCAAACTCTTTGCAAGCTAAAGGTTAAGATCTATTCAGTAAAATGATCCAACATAAACAATATCTTCCAATTCAGGCATATTTGGATAATTTGGAATTTCAATGCTTGTGTTTGCACCAACAGTATTAACTTTATGTGTGCTAGCAGCATTAAGAATGTTAGTGTTGTTAACATTATCCTCCTTCTCTTGATTATAACTTTCACCATCTTTACTTGAATCACCACCTTCTTTTCCTAGGTCTTTAGTAACCTTCTTTTCATCATCTCCTGAAGGTTTGAATCCAACATCAGGAGAACTCTTTGAAGTTTGAGAGAATGGTGGATCAGCAGTCCACAATGGTAGCAGAATGTAATATTTGCCAGGTACTGTCTCCATTCTAGCTTTACCTGCATCATCACATGCTTTTGTACCTGCATTACTATTAGACTGATTTCCTGCAACAACTGGCTTATAATTCATTGACTTTGTTAGTGCATCAATATCAAAAAGCCAATTTGGTCCAATTCCTGCAATATTAGGTGTATTCTCACTAAACTGGACATGCAGGTTCTCTTCAACTATCCTAGTTCTACTTTTGAATACTCTAAACGCTTTACTATTGATTGAGTACCCAACAAAGATTCCTTCATCAGCCTTACCATCAAACTTTCCTAAGTGATCTATGGTATTGAGAATTGTAACAGGACACCCAAATGGTCTCATAAATGTAACACCCCAAAAAATGTGTCACATCGGAAATATGTCCGGGAGTGTTACTTCATAATACAACAGCACAAGCTACAAGAGAACGACCTCTAAATGTGTCGTTAGAAAGGTAATCTCATTGATTTTCTTAAAATTGATATAACATTTGTCCCATAATTGCATCATAATGAAAAGCTTGAAAGCAATACAATGAGATCTGATCATTTATATGTAAGTAGAAATGCATGAATGAAATCTTGTCAATTTAGACTCCAATGCACATCAAGTAAGCCAAGCATCTAATTCACCTTAGAAAAACATGCTTAAAAGTGTCAACATAAAGTTAGTGAGTTCATAGATTTTTGTAAGTATAAACGTCGAAATCAAAAGATTTATAAAGTATGCATGACCATTTCAATCCTTATAATAGTTGCCAAAAATTGTACGTATGAAAGTTGGACCGCAATTATTCAAAGTATGCATGATAATTACAACCATCACGAAATGTTTCAAGTATGTATTGCCCAATGAGTGATTATGATTACTCTAAGTTCATGAAACCGATGCACTATGTACCCATCGTAGGTGTCCCCACCAAGAACACCCGGGCCGTAATGAAAACCATATGTACCTATCGCAGGTATCCCCTCTAAGAACACCCGGGCAGTAATGAATATGTACCCCTCGCAGGTGTCCCCTCCAAGAATACCCAGGCAGTAATATAACAACCCAAGAATTTTCATCAACCTATTTTACTATGATCACAATTGTACGGGGAAATTTTTCGCTTTATTACATTACTTGCATTGTCAATATCTCAGTATGTCATGTAACTTACATAACTAAAGTAGACGAGCTCACGCAACCTATCTATGGCCATTCTATCTTTATATATGTCAAGCAAACATCATAACATGTCAAGTCAATATCATCATATCCTTATTACAAAGTACATTATTCCTATAATGTACCATTCGCAACGTTATATCAAAACGGGCTTTAAACCGTTATCGTATACCTCTAAACCCTAATTCCATGAAGATTTAATATCTAAAGTGAATGTACAAGCTACTAAAGCATATGTACAAGTAATATAACATTTCATTTGAAATATAAACTCCCTACAAGTCAAGTACAAGCTTTCAAAGCACAATATACAAGTCATTAATGCACGATATCCAAAATAGCCGTTTTACCTCCGTTTTACCTTCAATTTCTTCACCACCACTTTTGTACAAGCTAATACACTCAATATACAATGTGTAAACCCTAATTATTCTATTCATAAACTTTCATACACATTTTTACACTCAAAACCCTAATACAAAAGTCAGAAACCCTAACCCGAGCAAAATACTAAACCATGACCCGTTTCTTCAGTAAATGTGTGAAGATCGTTTAGACTCAACTAAGATATGTTTTACAAATAACTTTAATAAGCACAACGGAATATAAAGAACAATAATGTTATTCAACAAGGTTTTTCATTCATACGTTTCCATCAAGCCCCAATTATAGATGATCAATTCTAGAACGGTTACAATCTAACAGGGATCAAAGATCCTTGGGCTACACACAATCTTCTAGGCGTCGTACTTAGAGAACTCACACCTAGGAACTCACACATAACCTTTACATAAGTCGACTAATTTTTTCTGTTGCACCAAAACTATGTGTCTATGTCTCTTTATATAGGGAGAGATCAAGACTTACAAAGGAAGATAATCATTAGACAGGTAAATCTTTTAAACATTAAGGAATATCTTCTGTTATCTTTATCTTCTTAAGGAGATCTTCGAAAATCTACATAATTCTCCACCAGCTTGTAGAATTCTTTATAACAATTTTAGTCTTTTTGTTTCATTTTTATTATTTATTTTGTTCATCAAAATCTAGAATCCCCAACAATCATTCCCATATTTGATGATGATAAATCAAAAAAGTCGTGTTACGACCTTCAATCATAAAGCCAAAGCTTCCCCTAAAGTTGAGATGTAATCATCTCCCTGAATGAAACAAACTTCCCCTTAAGTAGATTTCCTTTGTACCATGCCACACCAAGGATCTATAAGTTGCAACCTGTTAATATTTCTTCCCCTTTTGTCATAATCCAATAGGGGACATATGAATATAAGCAACTTTGATCTTGACCACTACAAACCAATATCACACTTCTAATCCAAGTCTTCTAACTCCTCAAATTACCCACCATTAAGCACAATAAAAAAAATGAACTTGAGTAGTAGAAACTCACACTAGCAGTAGTAATAATGACTGGCAGTAGTAAAAACCTTCACCTTAATGACGCATGTAAATGGTTAAACATTTTAACATTAAGCTTCCCCTAAAATCTATATGTTAACCATTTCTTGAATCTTCAATTCTGTAGGTTCTATGTAATGATTACTGATGAAGAAAACTAGGTATTACCAATTTGATGCTGAAGTATAACAACCCAAACTTGTGTCTTATATCTTGTACTATCCACGTGACTTCGAACATATACCCAAATTGATGTATAGGGAGACCGCAATCTCTTGACAATTTATCCTCATCTTCTATGAGACACATAACCAAAGTGATAGCAAATGTGAGCATTGAGCACCATAAGAAAAATCACACACCTTTGCTAGATTTGTCAATTCTTCGTCACACCATTTCTAAGCACGAACAAGTTACCTCCAAATGTTGTAAGCCATTTGAGATATGATAAGAACATGTATCCAAGTAATTCCACTTCATTGTCAAATAAGTGATAAACAATAATCTTCGTAACCAACTGTAGCAAATAATCTAAAAACGAGCCTTTTCAAACATTTAAGAACTTTTAAAACCATCCAAAATATGCCTTCCCCTTAAACCAAGCAGTAGTAACCAACAGTAGAAAACTTCTTCTATTGGCAGTATTAAACATACAAGCAGCACAAACCTTGGTTTAAGGCCAACAGTAGTAACTGCTAAAATTTACCCTATCAATAGAAACTTAATACTGGCAGCATTAAAAATATACTAGCAGTATTAATCATACTAGCAGCACTAAGTATAAACTGGCAGCATTAACCCTTAGTGATAGCAGTACTAACATGAACTTGAAGTATTAACGTCTCCTGGCAGCACTAACTTACATAAGCAGCAGCACTAACCTTCAAAGATAAGGCTAGCAGTATTAACTGCCATTGGCAGTATAAACATACAACTGACAGTACTAATGTATGAAGAACAGTACTAAGTACTCATAAGCAGTACTAAGTATAAAGCTGGCAGTACTAACTTCATACCCAGCAGTACTAATTCTTCCCCTTGGCAGTATAAAGTGCTCATTCCTCCCATACCTTTTGAGACACTTTTTAACGTCAGTAAAACACCAATATTTACAATCACCAGCAGTATTGTGTCTTATGTCAGTAGTAACCACCAACGAGCAGTACAAAACATATAAGGATACCTTTTTTTTAAGTATCCAGACGACACCTTTTTAGCGACACTTTTTTAGTTGCTAAACTGTCACTAATCCTTGTCTTTGCATCTATCATCTTGATGTCGTGTGTTATGCATCCCTACTAGTGTTCATCAACAATCAAACGATCGACTCACCAAAGCTAGTAGAAACATTAATGATCACCATTCCTGTTTTTATTAAATTAGGATTTGTAAATACCATAATTGCAACGAATTGAATCAAACACCAAAAACAGAGAACATGACCACTCTTCCTTCATATATTCGACCTTAATACACCTTGTAGATCCTAGATCGAGAGCCACAAGGCTCTAATACCAATTGTGGAAACCCTTAGAATCGTTGTAAGCTTAGATTGTTTAGATCTTATATCTAGGATTAACAATAACATTGAACATAGAATATGTATATCCCAATCGACCATGGTATATGTTTGTTGTCAGGCAACCCGGCAATTGAGCGTTTACTCACCAAATGGGGACGTCAATCCCAAATAGAAATATTTTATAACATTCCGCTCTTCATAACTAGTGACTTGACGGTTCAATGATAAAAGGGCTCAGTGGGTTTATCGCTACTGAGGCAACAAGTAAATCTTGTATATAAATGTCACTTGGTCCTATTGTAAAACAAGCATGTTTTCACCCCAAAGATGTGTAAATCATAAAATAACTGTAAACCTAGGGCTATGAGCTTCACCTTTAGTAAATAGTCCTCTGGAAAGTCAATGATGTATATACTCCAAGTAATGAATCACTGTCAAATTACCTAAGTTAATACGGCTAATATTCGGGGGGGGGGGGGCAGTTTAGTCTACAAATTTAGGCTAAAGACTTAATGTATAAACTACAATAAATTGCTAGTTGATATATATACTGTTATCACTTGTGTGGTGGTGCATACGTTTTATGTATTTGTATTCACTTGATGGCCCTTGGGAAGGTATACGATTTCACACATTCTTGTATACGTATAAATGTTATTAATAAATATTCGTATTTATTAAACCAGAGGTTTACTTGTATAATATCTGAATATAATTAGTCTGATTCGCTAAGTGTTTATAAAATCACCTTTGTTTATAAATTACCCTTGAGTTTTAAGTAATTACAAAACAGTCCCTTAAGTTTATGAAAATATAGTATTTACACTTTAGACCCTTAAGTTTTCACTTGTACATATTTAGTCCTTCAACTTTACAAAGTTACACTTTAGGTCCTTATATCTTTCTAATAGTCCCTAAAGTTTTAGAATGACCCAAAACAGTCCCTTAAGTTATCAACACAGTGAGTTAATAGTTTTAAACCTCTAAGTTTCAAAATTGCCACATTTAGTCCCTAAACTTGTAAAAATCACATTTTTAGTCTAAATAAAGTCTAATTAGGGACAATATGTTTCATTTGACTCCAATAAGCCACATAAGCTATGCCAGCTTATAAATAAGCTCGGACGAGCTTATTTTGGCTTATTGAGCTTATTGGGCCCATTAAGGTCCATTAAGCTTTTTAATGGTCCAATCTATTTTCCGAAGATACAAAAGTACTTATTAAGCTTATTTAAGTTATAATTATTAGTTTGGCTTATTAATAAGCTCGGATGAGCTTATTTAGGCCTATTGTACTTGTAGGCCCAATAACCTTAACCGAAAGTAAATAAAAAGGTCCATTTACCTTTATTGATTTCAACTCACTTTTTGTTTTTTATTAAGCACTCAAGATTCAATTAAGCTGTTTTTAAGTGGTGGGGCTATTTAATGAGCTTGCCACGCTCATTACTGGGATTTTTAGGCCCAGTTGACCCGTTTGGTACACTATTTTTAAGGCTTTTGGGCTTTCTCCTTTATGGCCCATTGGCGTTTCTAAGCTTATTACAAGACCTATAAGCTGTCTAAGCTCACAAATAAGCTGTCAAATCTTATTTGTGGCTTATGGACTTTAGTAGCTATGATAATGGCCTAACGAGCCTATTTTAGGTCCGTTTGGTTTTTAAATCTTGCAATGGTCCATATTGGTTTCAACTAAGCTCGTTGGATTATTAATAAGCTCATTGAGCTTATAAATAAGCTGTGGGTCTAATGGCTTGGCTTATTGGGCCTACTTGAGGTCGCTCGTGGCTGTTGGGCTTGCACGGCCCAATAGAAAGTTTTTACTCATGCATGCTTGTTATATATATGTTCACCAAGTTTCCTAATTTAATTAATAAGCTCGAATGAGCTTATTTATAAGTCATGGTTATCCCGTAGTTGGGCCTGTTGGGCTAGTTGGGCCCGAAGGTGGTTATGTTTGGTTTACACGTGAGTACACGTGGCCCATTAGTCTCCTAGCAATTTACATAAGGTTTGACAAGTCCTAGTGATGAAATGTCGTGTGTTTAACGTGTAAACACGTCGTGTTAACACGTCGTGTTTTACATGCAAGCGTTTGTTTATGTAGTGTATATGTTCCCAAGCCTTAGTGTCATGTTTACTTGAAAAGTTTACGTGTGGTTTCGTACAAATTTCACGCATAAGGGTTATTGTTTGCGCGGAGGTCCACATTTTCATATAACAAAATGTTTAAGATCTTGTTTGTTATTAACCCTCGTGTTACGTGTTATCTTCACATTTTAACACCACACAAGTCATGCATACGCAATTACATTGCGTATAACACATATATTTCACATTTACTATGCGTAAACTCATGCTAGCATAACATTTATATATTGACGAGACATATTGACTAGTTCATAAGGAAAACAAATATAATACGAGTGGTATAGTGACTTACAAGAGTCCTAGTATATAATTTCATGGATTAGAAGACAACACAATGTGTTTACACCCAAACGTATAATGTTCCTAAGCTTCAAAGCTTGGTATACCCAATCCTTAGTGTGAGTCCCAAACTGAACAGATCTTTGCAGTCTGCTAAGGGTGATAGCCAACTTGTATGAATACAGATTGACTATATAGAAACACTAACTATGAATACTAATTGTATATGCGGAATCTACACAATAGTATTAAGAAGAACAATGAATAAACTAAACTTTGATTTCTATTAATCTGTTAAAGTGATTACAGATTACTAACTATGAGATATGATTGTATGAGATGTATATTGAACTGATTTCTCTAACTATGCCATGAGGGTTCCTTTTATAGATCAAGGATAAACCCTAACAGACCTACAAAACGCATAAAAGATAATACATATCTTTTCCTATAATATCTCATATATATCTCTTAAACGGTACTAACTATTTTCTACTAACGGTTGCTAAACTAATATTTATTACTTAACACTTTGTACTGTCAGTACTAACTATAACTATCGGTACTAAGTATTATCACTAACGGTACTAAGTCAGGAATGAATAATTCCCAACAATCCTCCCCTAAACATAATTGTTGAACTCTTTTAACTTCATGTTTCTTCAGGTTAATCTTCTTAAGTTCTTAGAGGATGTATCCAAACACTTTAACACATCTTGATCTTGATCTTTAAACACTTTCCATCTTTATCAGCAACTTTGTCTTTTCAGCAACTCTTGGTTGCAACTCTTTTCAGCAAACAATTCCAAACTAAGTTGGCTTTGTAGTTTTTAGCAAACTACCAGCCATAAACGGATTTGATGTTCCTTTACCAGTAGCCGTTTGCTCTGGGATAGTTAACTCTTTATTTCAAAAAGATGGTGAGTTAATTACCATACAGTTTTTGGTAAACTATCAACCATCAACGGAATTGATTTGTCTTTACCAAATACCGTTTGCTTTTGGACTAGCTAATGCTTCATTGTCATAACATGGTGCATTGATAAACTATATAGTTTTTAACAAACTATCAGCTTAATCAACAGATTAAGTAGTCTTTTCCAAGAACTGTTTGATCTTGGCTAGCCAATTCTTCCATGAAGGCAAGGTGAGTTGATAAACCCTACAATTTTGGTAAACTGTCAACTATAAAGGTGTTGAGAAGTCTTTACCTCAGCCGTTTGCTTTGGACTGCCAGTTCTTATGCCTGTTTAAGCATGGTTAAATGCTGAACATTTTGTTGTGTGGTGGTTAGCCAACACTCAAACCCTTCTCAAGTCCATTCACAACATTACTCTTTGATATGTGTAAAATACACATATCCATTTATGCCTAAAATAACCCAATTAAACCCAAAACAGACCAAAAATGGAAAAAAAATATGCTTGATATTTGTGTTTTGTGTGTGCAGGTACGGATAAGTCATAAATCATAAGAAAACAATCAAAAGCGAGCAGGCACGGACACGAGAATCAGAAGAGTACAAAGCCGAAGCCCGAAAAGCCAAGCCTCAGCCCAAACCTTAGTCACTTTCCTCTTATAACAAACCACAAGGGCCAATCTTAAAAATTCTGAAAGTTATTTATAACTTAAAAAGAGAAAGAAACACAAGGGCCAAATGTGCAAACCTCCCAAACTCCAACAGTTTTAACTGTCGAAGAATGAGCGGGAAACACATTTATTATTCACCCGTCTTCTTCATTTCACCCCTTGGTAAAACAAGGGGCAAATCCAAATTAGAGGGTGTTTAAGTCAATTCAAGAGGTCTACATCACAAACCCAAGGACAAATCAGTCTTTATCAAAGGATTCATTAAAGAAAGGCCACGTAATCAATAGAAGAAGCACAAATTGTGATGGGTTTTGTGCTAACAACACTCACATAAGTAGCACAAACGTCACATCAAAGAATGCTAGCCTGGCAATCCTCAGGTGTCCACAAATCAATCCAACGGCTACAATTGATGATCAAATAATTGAAGAAATGATTGGTTGAGATTAAAAGTTTGGAGAGCAAGGCAAGAGGTCCTAGAAGCTTCAGCTGGGCACTATAAATAGGCCTCATTCTCACACACACAAAGAGTCCCTTCCTTTATCTAGTTTTTAGTCTTCTTTTTATCTTTCTTTTTAGTAAATTTTAGCTTAAATTCGTAATTTTACTTAAATGTTTTTGTAATCTCTTTTTCAAGTATTGTAATCAGCTTTTTCAATTAATGAAATTCAGTTTTTAGTATTCTAAATCTCGTTTTCTAAGCTCTCATTTTAAGTCATATTGTCTCAATAAGCTAATAAGCTCATAAAAATCTCTTTCAGTCTATAAGCTGAAATAGAGCTGTTTGAAATCAGAATTAATCTTATCTAAACCTTAAATCACTTTAATCTTAAATGGATCTTATTGGATTTAAGCTTTTGGAAGGGGATCTTAACTTGGAAGAGATCCCAAGGACTTATACTCTAGCTTATTCATAAGCTAGAGAGCTTGTAGCTGCCTTAATTGGATCCTTTTGTTTAGCTAAAGGATTAAGTAAGTTTCTCTTTTCATTCTTCTTTAATTTCAGTTTTAAATTGCTTAATTTTAGTTTCTATGCTTAATATTGCTTACTTGCTTATTCTCTTTGCTTATTAGTGTTTAAATATCTCTTATGTTGCTATTTAGTTGTTTGTCCTTATCTGTTTTTGCTTAAATAGTTATAGATCATTAGTTGCTCATTTCTGTCATAAAAACTCATAAAATCTAAAAATATTAGTTAATTAGTGTAAATCTTAGATTAAGGCTTATTTAGCTGTTAAGTTTTGTTAATTAAGTTTGTTTTAAGCTAGTTTTTATCTGGTATTCAGTAATTGTCCATTAGATTTCTCTTATAAAGCCTTTCTAAAACCTGTCAAAATGATAAAGGAGTGTTTGGTTTAAGTGCACTCTCAAATTGCACTAGCAGTATTAACTTAAGTTAATACTGCTGTCTCTTTACACTACCAGTACTAACCATAAGTTAGTACTGCTAAGCCTTTTCACTACCAGTACTAACCATAAGTTAGTACTGTTAGCTTTAATATCAGTAGGATTAAGTTTAGTTTTAGCTTATTAAGAAATTAGTTTAAGTTTATATTTTCTAGCTTATTTCATTGCTTATTTAGTTTTCAAAAGTCAATTGCACTAGCAGTACTTTCACTTGAAAGTACTGCTAAAATTTTTACACTAGCAGTACTAACCTCAGTTAGTACTGCTGTGTTCTTAGTTTAATTTAGATAAGTAATTTTAAGATTTAGCTTGCCAAATTCAGTAGGATTTAAGTTTTTCTTTGTATTTAAAAAAGCTTTTTAAAAAAAAACAAAATTTAGTGTAAGTCTTAAATTTTGTTTTCTAGCTTATTGTCTTAGCTTATTTTGCTGTCAAAAGTCTTAAAAAAAACCTGAAAATCCAAAAACAGTATTTAGAATCTTTAGGATTTAAACTTAATAATTCAGCTTTTTAGTCTAGATTTTATAGCTCAATTTGATGGATAATAAGTAGTTTGATAAGTCTTTAAAGTTACAAAGTCTAGTTTAGCTTATTAAGTTCTCTAGCTTATTTGAAGTTTGTGTTTCCTTGCTTATTTCCTGAGTTTGCCTGTTTCATGCTTAATTTCAGTAGTTTAAGAGCTCTTCTAGCTTAGTTTTCTTTGCAATTTTAGATTAAGCACATCTTAAGCTTTCTAGAACACTTTTCCTTTTTAGAATTAAGCTTAATTTGAGCATGTTATGTCTGTTTAAGTGAAAATAAGCTCAAACCCTCACTTTCTGTAATCAGTTTAGAAATAAGCTTTTTCTGAGCTTATTTGAGAGTTTCAGCCCAAGTAGCCTTTATTAATGTTGTTCCCTCTAGCTTCCTTTAAAACTTTGCTTCTTTGAGTTTTTCATTTTAAGCACTTTTCAAATCTCACCTTAATTAGGACCATGTTTGTGATCGGGGTAGATTCTTAGGGTAGATAGTGAAACTTTCTAATTTAGTTATCCTTCAGTTAAATCCCTCCGTTAGTTTGTTAGTTTTCCCGTTAGTCTCTTAGATCTTCGCACCTTCGGTCCTTTGTTAAGTTTTAAATTGAGTTTAATAGTTTAAATTAGTAATTAGGTTTAAGTTTTAGTCAATTTACTTAATAGTTGCATTTCTATAAGAAATCGTTGCTTTTTATTTAGTAGTTATAGAATATCAAAAAATATTTTTGCTTAATTCAAATTAGAATCCAAACTTAAACGATGTTTCAATTTCACTAGTCATTGGGGATAACGACCCGGGTGATCATACTTACCCGGTTTAATATACGTATTATATATTATATTATATATATTTTTGAGAGTGAATTTTATCAATGGTAACTTGGTAATTTTCTTAATTACTCTTAAGGTTATATTTTATATATATATTTTAGGTGTATAAAACTACGAATCAGTTTTTTGGCGTCGTTGCCGGGGAATAGTGTTTACGATTCCTACGTTTTGTGTTTGTTGATTTGGTTTGAAGATCCTTTCGTTCTCGAAAGTTTCATTTTTTTTATAATTCAAAAATTCAAAAAAAAATGTATAAAAAGTAAAAAATATTTTCCTTTTCTTCTTAGTATAAGTAAAAGATAAAAAAAAATCAAAAACATAAAAATATTGTCCTTTAAAAAAGAAATAAAATAAACAAAGTTGGTAATCGAACACCAACATATAATATCTTCCATTGAGATATTATCATTTCAATTTCCGGTGAACTTGCAATTGTTCCCAAATCGAATCAAAGATTTAACACTTGCCTTTTGTGTCACTACCAAGTACGGCTCACCTTGAAAAGCAATTTTCAAGAGCTACCGTGAAGTAGTTGATTATTTGGTTTAAGTCTCTTTCGTGTAACCGTTAAAATTCATTCTAAAAAAAATAGTGTAAAGTTTTGCTTTTTAATTGTTAGTTTTTCTTTTTATGCGCACTCGTTCGCAATCTCGTAGACGTCGTCAACAACAAACTCTTCCGGTTGTTGAAAATTTTGATTTAGAAGAACCAATTGTTGAACAAAACGTTGTTCCAATGGCCGACAATCGAACGATGGCCCAAATGTTACAAGCACCCATCGAGGGTTATGAAGATGCTATAGTTGTATAAAGCTTTTTCTTTTTCCTTTTTCTCTAGACGGTGAAGCCCGAGATTGGTTAGACAAGGAACCTCCTAGATCAATTCTC
>BQNB010135815.1:0-18101 GCA_026074375.1 Tanacetum coccineum
ATTTGGGTGAACAGGGTAACGGTGTTAAAGTTAATGGTTAAGTTGTTGCATCGTTAGTCCTTTTGGACTAACAATGTTAGTCCTTAAGGACTAACGATGTAAGGTGCTAGGGACTTATGGTGTAATATGGGTAAAGGGTGTATGGTTTTGGCTTTTGTTTGGGCCACTTTAAGGTTTTGGGTTTTAAGGGTTTTAAAACTTATAAGTATTTATACAATAAGCTTAATGGACTGACTCGGCCTATTAAATGGGTACGAGTTGGCCCATTTAAGATTTCTTCTTGTTCGGCTTTGTCTTTGACATATTGACTTTTAACTTTCACTTTGACTGGTTGACTTTGACTTGGACTGGTTGACTTTGACTTTTCACGCTCTTTCTATTCCCGTACTCGGTTTTGTCAGTTTTGGCTTTGTTTTTGTCCTTTTTCTGAATATCCGATACGTGCACAGTAAATAACACAAAACAAGCATATATTTGGCATTTTATGTCCGTTTTTGGTCATTTGGGGTCGTTTTATTAGGTAAAAAGTATGTGTAATTAAGCACATACCAAACCCATAAGCCCATCCCTTTTTGGCTTATCTTCCACAAGAGCTTTTGAGTGATTTTGAGTGAAAATAGCTTAAACACTATAAGTTATGGAAAAACTTATATTGCTTAAGTAAAATAGCTTAAATAACAAAGAAAAGAGCTTATATGAGCTTATCAAGTATTTTTCAAACACAATGTAACATAAAAATTAAGACAGAGCTTTTAAACATAAAAACTTCACTTTCATTAAAACTTAAAAAGAGTACAAGGCTTTTAAAAAGTACAATAAGCTGGAAATAAGCAATAAATTTAAGCTACACTAGATAAAAAAAACTAGATGCCCTAAACAAAGAAACTAGTCTTCTATATATAGCCGAATAGAGAAGGTTCTAGGTCTTGAGCTTGTGTGTTTCTTCTGTGGGAAGGATGAGAGAGTGCTCTCCAATCCTTGAATCATAGCCCTTGATTCCTTGTTGTGTTTCTTTGTGCTTATCTCAGACGTTGATTCTTGTTGTCCAATCAGTCACCTTAGGATTGCCAAGGTGGCTTGTCTTCTTGCTGGGGTGGGGTTTTAATAGGGTTGAGTGGGTTTTTGTCTTGGTGCAGGGTAGATTGAAAGAGACAGATGAATAGTAATTTTAGCGGGAGAGGTTTATTTGTTTTGGGATAACGAGGGTTAAGGGAAAAGGGTAACGAGGTTAATGGTTAGGAACTAACAGTGAAATGGTATAAGGACTAGCTGTGTTAGTCCATAAGGACTAACGGTGTAAAAGGGTTAAGGTGTACAGGGATTAGGGGTTAACGGGTGTTATGGTTTAAGCTAATGGGCATATAATTTGGGCCGGGTTAGGATTAATTAGATTTAGGCTTTTATCATGGGCTTTTAATTATATAAAAGGCTTAATGGGCTGACTTGGCCCATTAACTTAGGTACGGGTTGGCCCATTTAAGATGCACAAGTCTTTGGCTTCGATTTTGAATTTATCTTTTTGACTTTGACTTTGACTTTTTACGCTCTTTCCATTCTCGTGCTCGATTTTGGTCTTGAATTTTGTCTTTTTGTCGATATCCATTCCTTGCACAATATAAATGCAAAGCACACAAATACTATGTATTTTTGATATGTTTTTAGTCTTTTAAGCCCGTTTTAATAGGTAAAAGGTATGTGTAATTAAGCACATACCAAAATCCCCCATACTAAACTATTGTCGTGTCCTTACGCAATGCTATAAGTAAACACTTTAGAAAACTAAGAGTCTCAATCCCCCTCGATTAATTACCTCGAAAAGTAGCTAAGTGTTCATCAAAGGGAATTAAAGAATCATTAGTTATAAAAAGTCTCGTTTTGACCATTTTTTAAATATTTACACTTATTACCACACATATTTTTGTATTTTCCCTTTTTCTCATTTTTTATACTTTTCTTTTTAACCAACTAGAATGTCTGGACTTTTGTTATTTTCATAACCATTAGGGTCATAGAACAAGAAGCACTTCAATCCTAAAATGCCCAAAAAGATAAATTCATCGTCCCTGATTTTTCACTTGTCTCAAACCAAGCTTAAAAACGAAATCATCGTTAAATATAAGTTAAGATGCTAACACTACTCATACTTGTAACTTGTGAAACTTTTCACTCCCAACAATTATTATATCTTAGGTGAACGTGCTAATTTTGAATTTGAACAATGGATCAACCTTTTTAAGAAAATTGTAATATTTCTATGCTTCACGTTCCACCCAAGAATTATGATTATGAAGGCGAGATCATTCCATGTAGCGAATTTCTTCTCGGCACATCCCAGCCGAGACCGGCTTAGGTGACCAGGCTTTTGACACCCCACAGAGAATAGTATCAGAACTCACGGACCTTCGGTTTAAAAAACTCTTAGGCTTCCTGTTAAATAAACAATTTATTTAGAAAAACCACAACTTAAAACGAAATAGTCTTAGTTTAAAAGCATATTTAAATTTAATAAAAAGATATTTTCCCAATATTTATTAAAATCACATATATTACATTTAATATAATTATACATCCTTTAAACGAAGGAAATCATCGACCTTTTTTAAGGCTGCAACATCGGTTGTGAGCCGGCAAGATGCAACAAACTTTTATCAGTCTCGGATTATTATTCTTACTATAAGCCTTCTTTTGAAGACTGCCACATCGGTTGTGAGCCGGCAAGAGGCAGTAAACTTTTATCAACCCACAGTTTTTATTATTATTATTACCTTATTTCATTTCTTCATTTTTTTTACACTTTATATTACCACGATATAGAGAAAATTTCTTTTTTCAGAAAATTTAAGTATAAATTTGAACTAAGACTAAATAAATTAGTGTTATCGACTACATAAAAAGAAAATCGTTGATTTAAGTTTAATTTTCGAACATAGCACTTATTGTTAGTCATGTTAGGAGCTTATGGGAGAAAAAGCCACAAATTACACTTATGAGCTCTTAAGATTTCCAAATAATCATTGTTTAGCATCTTACTCATAATTAACTCTATCATTTCTTATTCTTCACAAATTTAAAATCTTTAATAAAAAGATCCGCGAATGCTTATTCTAAAAGTTAAGGAGCAAGCTAGAGCTCAACATTCTCGATCGAGTCAAAATTTATTCTTATTCTACCCAGCAGGAAAGTCAACATTGTGATAAAACACTTATTTTATTTTTGAAATTTTTTTTTTTTTATTTTTTTGGTATTTTGGTCATAAAAATAGGATTACATGAAAAAAACAACTGCAGGCACAATCAAATCGATAGATCCCCCCTATATTAGAATTGAACATTGTCCTCAATGTTTTAAGAAGGGTCTCTATGTAAATCTAAAGCCGTTTATTAAGTATGCTCAAAGATAAACGTTAGTCGATAAGATTTAGGATATTGGATTCCCATAATCATGCTAAGGATTGAAGCTCGAGTGGACGAAGGACAAAACCACGAGCACGAGAGTCTTTATAATCTGGGGCAATCCTGGACATACAACACAAACCATGAAACATGAGAAAGGAAAAGGCGAACCTCCTCACGTCACACTTACTCATTACTATTATTATAATTAAGATAAGCATGGGTTGCCACCCACGAAGCGCTTGTTTATTAATGAGTCACTAAGCTTGAATCGATCCCCCATACTTGAGCTGGTCAAAGAGGATAGAAATGGAGAAATGGAACATCCAAGATAAGACTCTCCCTTCCATAAATCATTATCGGGCTTTCAGAAAAATCAGAAATGATCTGGAAAGCTTTAAAGCCCCGATGAGATAAGAGATGATGAGATTTATCCTCATTAGAAGCAAGAATACTAGAATTGAAAACTTTGTTCTCATTTTCGGATGAAAATGGAAGCAAAGTGTCAATCACTGGACAATGGGTGGGATGGGTGGGTAAAATACTAGGCATAAGAACATAATGTTCAGAAATATCATCCACTTCTTTAGCAGTCAAAATTCCCGTATCGGGATCAATATCAAAGTGAATTCCATCATCATCCGGTGGTTTCGCAGGAGGACGAGGAGATGATGGATCATAATAACGATCAAAATGAAATGACTTATTTTCAGGAAGGGAAAGGGAATCATTTCTAATCAATTCTTCAAGAAAAAGAATATCCCATTCCGAGTCATAGTTATCATTCTCAATACCCGGTGGTATCGAGTCATCCAGAGAAAGAAATATATCAATCTCCTCCATAAGAGAGTCACTATCCTCAACGGAGATAGGAGATGGAGAGAAAGATTCGATTACAGCATCAGAATTTTTAGAATTAAGTTTTTCCGAAGGTCGAGGAAATGAATTATCATACAACAATTTCTCAACAAGACGAATTTCTTCCTCTGGATCAAAGTCGGCTTCATCAATTTCTAGAGAAATCAAATCGATATGAGCGAGTTCACTAGAGAACTCCTCGAGAAAAGAATCAAACTTAAAAGAAGAAACTATCGAAGTATCTCTATTAAGCAACGATTCTATAAGATCAGATTCTGCATTTAAGTGATGCGAATCTATCTTAGTAGAAATGATTTCTTCATCAAAAAGAGGGTTCGAATAAATTTTGAAATTTTCTTCCGGAACGTCCTCATCCGAAAGTGACTCATCATCACTGGAGGTAAAATCGTTGTTAGAATCAAAGATATGATTAGAAAAAGTCATAAAATCATCACAAACGGGCATATCACACTTACTTTCAATATCAGATAAATCCTCGAACTCACTTGGGGTTAGGTTAAGGTCCTCAACACTAGACTCATTTTCTTCGTCCGATTCCATTTCCGGAATAGTGTCAAGATGCTCATCCTTCATTATGAGAGAGTCCATAATCGAAAATTCGGGTGTGATTGCAATTGACAGAGGAAGTTTAGAAATAATATCTTTCAAAGGAACAGAACTTTCCTCGTCATCGTCATCATCGTCATCATAGAAAATAGGAGGCTTCCAATATGGAGTACAAATTTTAGCTGCATGCTCTTCTTTTTTAAGTTGAATTCCATTAAGAATTTTCAAATCATTAAGAAGTTTAAGCATCAATTCTTGTATTTTCTCCGGTTGATTTAGCCCTTCTTCCAAAATTTGCTTAAGTTTAAGAAATCTCTCCTCAGCTAGCGCTAAAGCCATGCACTTTTCTTTAGGAGGTATATGATCATACTCCTTTAGAAAGGCTTGTATAGCGTTCATTAGGTTTTCTCTAGCTTGCAACATTTCCGTACTCGTTGCTTGAGGAGGTTGATGAATGACGGGAAACTGCGGGGGTTGGGATTGGTCAAAACCGAAAGAATTAGAATTATAGCAATGATTAGGTTCATAGAAATTTTGGTTCAACGGTTGACACTGAAAAGTCTCATGAGGACCCCCGCAGTTTTCACAACAAAGATTTTGTTGTTGAAAATTAGGTGAAGTTTGTGGAAAATTATCAAAGTCTTGATTGTAACACGGGTCCGGATTAGAGATAAACGGAACTTGAGGCGGACAATCGTAACCATAATGAGCATCGTTCCCACATAACTCACAAGAATATGTCTGGGGCTGACTCGGAGAATAATGTGGAGGTTGGTTAAATCCAAAGTCTTGATTGTAACAGGGACCTTGATCAAAGACGGGTGTGTTCCCTGTTTGACAATCGAAACCCGGATGAGAGTTCCCTCCACAAAATTCACACGAGTATGTCTCGTATTGGTGCTGTGGAGGTTGGTTGAAGAAGTTCGGTGTTTCATTATAAGAATAAGGATTTGGGTCATAGACAAACTCATTTCTGGATCCTACATTACTACAGCTCGGACAGTTTCCACAATTAAACAGACCTCCATAACACGAGCTACCCAAAAGGTTATACGAAGACATGTCGAAGAATTAAACGGATAAGAGGTTAAAGAAGATAAGAATTAAACGAATAAGAGGATAGAGAAGATTAGTTATAGATTTTTTTTAAATAATAATACACAAAAAATTAAAGAAAGAAAAATATTTTTGGTATCCGATAGTCAAATGTGCAGGGTAGCTCTCTAGAAAACGCACAAAGAAGCGGAGGAGCGGGTAAGCGCGCAGCATTTTAAAAACCTTCTCCTTTCAGGTCGAAGTTCGTTGGATCAACCCTCCTTAAACCTCTCTTATAGTTTGTAATCTAAAGGTGAGCCGATTTGACAATTGACATAACAGTTGAATTTGTTGTTTTTCAATTTTTTTGGAATTTTTTTTGATTACTTGATAATAAAGAAAATATTCACAAATGAAAGCGATAACTTCACGGGAAAGGGTCTTCAAACGCTAATCTTCAAACGTAACACGAGAATCGCACACACCTCCTAGGCAGCGGCGCAAAAATTGATTATTTAAAAATCATAGATATATATATAGTAATAATTGCTTAATACATATATATTATATATAACCAAAATATCAATTAAGAAGAGAGTAAGTATTTAGTAAGGCTTTTAAAGAGATTACTTATGACCAAAGTAAGATAAAAAAACCTTCCCGAGTCGTTTCCCAACGAGGCGTGAATTGAGAATCGAGTTTACGTTCGTTGATCGGTGTTTTATTGAAATTGATCAAATGTTTGATTTGGATTCTATTTGTACTAATAATATGCAAAAAATAAATCATGCAAGTACAAATAAAAGCAAGCTAAAAACGAAAGCAATTAAAGATTTAAACTGAAAATGATAACGTGAATTAAAAACGCGACTCTAAAACCTAATTATCAAATTTAAACC
Organism: Tanacetum coccineum; assembly: GCA_026074375.1. Taxonomy (NCBI): domain Eukaryota; kingdom Viridiplantae; phylum Streptophyta; class Magnoliopsida; order Asterales; family Asteraceae; genus Tanacetum; species Tanacetum coccineum. Next base: position 6,752 of record BQNB010135815.1, read on the forward strand.
CTACAAAACCAAATTTAATTTTTACAGGTCCTAAATGATTAAAAATAATTTTAGAAAAAAAGAATTATATATTTTTAACTTTTAATTAATTTTTTATGAATTAAAAACAGTTTTAATCTAAATAAAATATTAAAAGAAGTAAACTAGTTTATAAAAAACTAAAAAATTCCGGAAACGTACTTTTAACTATCACTAATATAAGAAAAATAAGAACTTGAAATAAGCTAGACGGATAAGCTGTTAAAATAAGCTTATAAGCTTAAACTGCCAAACCACCTTAAGTACTAAAGCACCTAAGGGTCTAACAAAAAAGACCCAATGGCGCAATGGTAAGGGGTGAGGCAGTTAAGGTAGAGGTCTCGAGTTCGAGTCTTCCCTATACGGCCTTACTCCTTCCATTTTTATTTGCAAAATTTTTTTTACACACTTAAACATAAGCTGGAAATAAGCATTTAAAAAAAAAAGAATTTTGACAGAACTTAATAATAAGCTAGAAATAAGCTATTAAACATGACAGTTTAGCTTAGTTAGACTATAAGACTTTTAGCTAAACTTGTATGGCTTTTTAGACTCAAAAGGATACTGTGAAAGCTAATACGCTGAAAGCAAACCTAAAGTTAGACTAAATAAGCACAAAGGACTTAAGAAATAAGCAAATAAAGAAGCTGGAAATCAATTAAAATCATGAACACAGCAGGCTCAAATGGGAATAAAAGGACAATAACCACTACTTTAAGCTAGGCTTTAGGACAAATTTAGAACTGGAAATAAGCTAAAAACCAAATTAAGGCCTATAAGCTAATGACACAAATAAGCAAAAACTAAGCAAACTATATTAAGGAATAAGCTAGAAAAAGTTACTAAAAAAGAAAGTTATGGCAAAATAACAAGTTAAGACTGCTTGCTTATAGGTTAAGATGTTTGATCATTTGTGACTCAATAAGCTTTAAAAAAGCAAATAAGCTAAACAAAGACCTAAAGCTAGTCCTAAAAAGCACTATTAACTAGAATTAAGCTAACTGAATAAGCTGAAAAGCAATGAAAACAATAAGACAGTTTACTTTATAATAGTGGCTTAAAGGACTTTTGAAAACTTTGAGCTTAAAGTTTAGGACTAATAAGCATGATAGATAAGCTACAAAGTAAAAACATATTGAGACTAAGACTCCAAGAACACAAAAAAATTGAGATTAAGCAAAATGGTTAAGACATAAGCTAGAAAAGTTAAAAGAGCCTGAAAATGACAGACACACTACTTATATATGGGCTTTTTGAAAGACATTTACTTTTTGTAACGCATTTTAAAGACTCAAAAGGATTTTAGACACACTAAGACATCAAAAATATATAAACTTTAGACTGTCAATAAGCTAGTTTAAAACTAAATTTAACTAAAGTAAAGCTAGAATCATTCCCACAATCTTATCTACAATATAGTACTTTTAAAAAGAAAATTTATGAACAAGCATGAAGAGCAGACAATTTGTTGAACCAAAACATTTAATCCACCAACAACTGACTCATAACAGGTTTAAAAATGATCACTAGAAACCATTTTTAACATTTAAATCACATCTTAAGCCATATCTCCTTTTTACAAATCCCACAAATAAGCATTTTAGACATTTTTGAACTAAGCAAACATTTGAATTTGATAAAATCTAAACATCAAATCTAACTGAACTTGATTAAACTTAAGAAAACTCTTTATAAAGACTAAATAAACTAAACGAGTACATGGTTTGAGAACCAAAAACATCTTATATCCCTATTTGAACCATTTGTTGAAGTCATGACCAAACACCCCTTTTAAACTAATACACACAAATTTTAAAAGCACCACAGATGATGGAAAAGTCTTAAAACTATAAAAACATATTCATAGCTAGAGCTATAAAAGACAAATAAGCAATTAACATTAGGTAATAAAGCACTAGAGTAAGCAATAATGCAAATAAGAAGTTTGAAGCTAAATTAGGCCAATTACACAAGGACAATTAAACTAAATCAATATAAGCTGAAATCATATCTAAAAAGCATTAACAAGTAAGTATAACATTATTAAGCCAGACATAAGCAGGTAGATAAGCAGTAAATACGCAGAACAAGATTAAAACGAAAATAAGCTAAAAATAAAAAATTGAAACTTACAATACCCTTTGCTTAAAACAAGGGATTAAAGTGACTCTTTAGGCTTACCCTACAAAAGTTTAGCTTGTCAAGACAAGCTAGTTAAAAATTGTCCATTAGCCCCTTTCCATTTCTGGCTTATCCTATCCACATTAACTGAGGTGGATTTATGATGGGATAAAACAATAAAGCTTATAACAAGCATTTGAGGAGCTTATTCTAAGAAGTACAAGTTATAAGAGATTTTTAAGAGCTGATAAAAATAGACGTTGGAAATAGTTTAACATAAAAACATAAAAGTATACATAAAACATTAAAACCTTAAATTTCATTAAAACTTATTAAAGATTACATTCTTGAAATTAAAGTACATAAAGTAAAATAAAGCAGTAAAATTAAGTAAAAACAAGAACACTACTTCTAAACCTAACCTAATCACTATATGCTCTAAAAACTTTTGCTACTGTGTGAAAAGAACACACACACTTTATATAGCCGTTTTAGCCCACCTTTGTAGTGTGTTTCCTTGTATATGAGTTCGAAGTCTTCAATCCAAAAGGCCATCCAATTATCTTGTCTCTCCAAGTGTCTATATCTAACCCTTGATTTTGTCCATGACACACAACGAATCAAAAAATAAAGGGATTCCAGGAGATCTGTTGGTTTATGAAGTGGGTTGAATTTGTGAGAGTGATGAGTGTTTGTTTTGGGGAGTGTAGGGGTCAGGGAAATGACAGGGAATAGTATCAATGGCGGAAAAGGTAATGGTACAGTTTGGTTTATTTATGTGATGGGGTTAGGGAAAAAGGACTAGGATGTAAGGTAAAAATGTGGTAGAGATACATGTGGTTATTCCCTAAGGAATAACATTGTTATGATCCCTTAAGGACTAACGGTGTACATGTCAGTAAGGGGAGTTGGCTACGGGTCATAAAAGGTTTGGCTTAGTTAGTTTTATGGGCCAATTTTTTTATTTAAAAGGGGATTGGGCTTAGTTAATGATTTAGGCTTTAAATAAAAATAATAACAATCTGGGCTACCCGACCCATTAACTCTGGTACTTGTTGCCAAATAAGATCTTATGACATCGGCTTTCACTATTGACTTGTTGACTTTGACTTTACATGCCACTTTCCATTCCCTGCTCGTTCATTTTTGACCTTAGTTGAATATCCTTACATCAACCTCACAACCACCAATTTCACCAACCTCTAGGAGAATAAACAGACAGGAATCTATGGTTCCTCAACCTAGATCTCCTACTTAGACCCCTGTAGCAGATGAGGCTGCTTCCACAGGTGTGGATGTCAGATATGGAGGGCCTACCACTACTGTCATTGGCTTAGAAGCAGGACATGACAGTGGTAACAATGATAAGACCCCTACCATGCCCTAAGATTCACCTCTCCCAAGAGTTAACACACTTGGAAGTGATGAGGGCAGTATGGCACTATAAGAATTGATGGTTTTATGTACAACATTGTCAAAGAAGGTAGAGATCTTAGAGACAAACTTGAAGCAGACCAAGCTTACATATGGTGTTGCTTATACTAAGCTTATTAAGAAGGTAAAGAAGTTGGAGAACAAAGTTAAGTCCAGCCAAGCTAGAAGAATCGCCAGAATTATTATTTCTGATGATGAAGATGATTTGGAGGATCCTTCCAAACAAGGGAGGAAGATAGCTGAAATTGGTCAACATCCTACCATTTCATTGGTATAACATGATGCAGAGATTCAGGGAAGGCATTAGCATGATATGGAATTTGATTTTAATCTTGATGCTGCTAAGGATGTTAGTACTGCTGAGAAGGATGTTAGTACTGCTAAGCCAGTTTCTATTGCTGGTGCAGCTATTACTACTGCACGTGTTGCTGTTAGTACTGCCAAAGACAAAGGTAAAGCTAAAATGGATGAATCTGAATCTAAAACTGCACAGACCAAGACAAAGTTGCAGCAAGAACAAGAAAGACTTTGTTATGAAGCAGCTGTTAGACTATAAGCTAAACTTAAGGAAGAAGAGAGGTAGAGGATTGCTAGGGTACATGAAGCAGCTAGCTCTTTCAATGTTGAAGAATAGGAAGAAATACAAGCTAGAGTTGAAGCTGATAAAGAGTTAGCACAGAGGTTACAAGTAGAGGAAAGAGAAATGTACACTGAAGCTGAATAAGCAAGAATTCTTGTAAAGCTTATCCATCAGAGAAAACTGTATTTTGTTGCACAAAGAGCTAAAGAAAGGAGGAATAAGCCACCAACACAGGCTTAATAGAGGACCTATATGTCTAATTACATCAAGCACATGGGAAGTCATACACTGCAGTAGTTGAGAGGTTATTCTTTTGATGAGATCAAGACTTTGTTTGAGACAATAATGAGGAGAGTAAACACTTTTGTTCCAATAGAAAGTGAAGTTGATAGAGCAGTTCTTGAGTTAGCAACTGGAAGTTCAAAAAGAGATGCAGAAGAAGAACTTGATCAAGAAAGTTCAATGAGACAAAAGATTGGTGAAAGCTCAGAAGCAGCTAAAGAACCAAAAGATAAAGAAGAAGATCTGTCACAAGAAGAGCTACAACAAATGATGATATTAGATCTAGAGCAAGGGATGCATGTTGTAGCTTCACAAACTAAGTATCCAATAATTGACTGGGAGATTTACACTAAAGGCACTAGGAAGTAATTTTAGATCATCAGAGTTGGAAATCATATTGAGGTACATCAATTCTTTGATGGTATGCTGAAAGCCTTAGACAGGGATAACTTAGTGATGCTATGGATTCTGGTTAAAGAGAGGTTCAATTCAACAGAACCAACAAATGACAAAGAAAGAGAGATATGGGTTGAGTTGAAGAGATTATTTGAACCAAATACAGATGATAAGTTATAGAAGCTTCAAAAGCATATTCATGATTTAACTTAGAGGCTATATGATTCATGTAGAGTGCATCATGTGTCTACAGAGAAGGAAATAGACATCTACCTGCTGGTAGAGAAGGAGTATCCATTGTCAAGAGGAACTCTTACACAGATGTTGGTTGCAAAGCTCTTGGTAGATCAAGATAATGAGATGTCCAGATAACTTCTTAGGAAAATGTTCATGCAGGCTGAAAGACCAAGAAGATAAAGTGTTTAGAAGAATCCTCTCAGAGAACAAGATTTTAATTCAAGAAACTTGATGATTTAGAGGTGAATCATAAGTTTAGGGGAGGATTATTAGGAATTAAAAGTCTACATACTTAGTACTACCAAGCCAACAGTTAGTACTGCTCAAGTTACAACTGCCAGTACTAACCAGTTAGTACTACTAGAGTAAGTTAGTACTGCCAGTACTAACTTAAGACTGCTGAAAGATTTAAGACTGCTGCATGAAGATTAAGACTGCTAAAGTGATAAAGACGTGTTAAGTGATATGTATTAACTTATTCAGTGTATATCTTATTAATTTAGAAGATTTGCAGTTATCTATTAGAATTATAGAAGATATGTAGTTATCTTGTAAAGGACTCATTGGTGTATAAAAGGAGATCCTAGGTTATGGTTATATACACATATACATTCATACGTTTTGATATATAGCTTTAAGGTTATAAACCCTAGTACTACATAGAGTACTCGTATTATTGATAATAATATTGGAGCTTTTCAATGATATCATTTGTTGGGTTTAAAAGACTTCAAGATGATTCTTAGAGTTACTACTGCTCGGTATATATTAGTGTTGTCAAGCATAACTTAGTGTTGCTGGTAATACTAATGAAAATTATGCTAAGTAGTTAGTACTGGTAGTATAAAGTTACTACTGCTAGTTACTACTGTTAGTATAATTAGTACTGTTAGTATAAAGTTACTGCTGCTAGTAGAAGTTAAGACTGCTCAGAGATGAAGACTGAAAATATACTAAGTAGTTACTACTGCTAGTACTAAAGTTAGTACTGCTAGTGTATGTTAGTACTGCTAGAGTAAACTTCTAAGTAGTTAATGCTGCTTGTGCTCAGTTACAACTGCTGAGTAATTACAACTGCTGGAAGGATTAATGCTGTCAGAGATGAGATCAAAGACATATCAGAGAAGAGATAAAGGTTGATTGAAGAACAAGAATACTTATGAAGATAAGTATCAATTATTTGTAAAGAAGATATGTATAAACTTATTTGTTTAAGAGATTATGTTTACTTATAGAAAAGATCATAATCACTTGACGCGTTTTGTAAGCCCATTAGGGTTTCCTTAGTGTATAAAAGGAACCCTACGGCATAGATCTAGATATCAGTTTTTCATATTAGTATTCATAGTTTGCATAGTAATCATAGTTAGTATTCATAGCTATTTTGTAACTCAAAATAGTATTCAATATATTGAAAGTTTAGTAAAGATCTTGTTTTTACTGTTTCATTGTTCTTCTTAGTATTGCAAACTAGATTCCGTATAGTTTGTGATATTCTCAATCTTAGTTTCTACTATAGTTGTCTTGGATCTATCCAATATAACTAAGCTTTAACAAGCTAAGTAAGATATGTCAAGAAGGGATCAACAGTAATCACACTCATTTAGTCTCACATATACATCTAAACTGGTTACCTAAAATTGTTATCAATGGCCACTTTCGAGGTTTTGGATGAACATATGGAGATTACCAGTTCAACCGAGTTACAAAAGCATATACGGTTTTGGTTTGTGCAAGAGATTGCCGAAGAAGAAGGCTTGCTAAAATTTCTTCGTGATCACTGTCATGACTTGAGGAGGAAAAATGCCAGGCGCCGTGTGTTGATTCGTGAGATGGAGGCTTTGGGAGAACGTGGGGTGGTTGTTGATTGTTTGGAGTCTTTGAAACAAACTCACGCTTCAGAAACCGCTAAGCTTGCCGCTTTGACAGATACTATTGCTGAATCTATGGCTGGTATCCATGAGAAGGAACGTCATGTGGCTAAAATAGGTTTAAATGATTAGATTTTCATAGGTAACGAGTAGTTAGTCACTTTTTGTTTTGTTGATGGTTGAATGTAATAAATTTTATATCTTATGGTTATATATCTTATCTTTTGAAGATGTTACTTGTAAATCTAATTGGCCAAAAAATAAGTTCAATTAAGCCTTTTGATTTATGCATGTTGTTGTTGTTTATGTCATTTCTCATGTTAGTGATATACAGTAAATGATATAGATTTTAGGTATGTTTGGGTCGTGGGAAAAAATGCCGGTCTGAATGGATTATGGCGGGATTATGGGAGGAAGAAAGGCCTCACAGGGACCAACCGTGCAATCGGAAAACGACAAAAAAGTGGTACAATAAATGTTATTGTATTAACAAAGTGGTCAGGGACCAATGACGCAACCAAAAATAATCGTGAAATGATGATTGTGCCCTTCAACAGAAGGGCGACGTGACAATGATAACGACAGACATAACCGTCATTACCCATAACGGGGCTCCATGGACCAAATAGGTAACTACAGTGTCAAATAAGGACCCCGTATGAGAGTCTTCGTTATCTGAAGACCAAACGGGCAAACGGGGTGGAGTATGGGGACCAACGGTGTAATTTACCCTTAAATTAAATATTGATTTACTTTACAATACAATGAGTATGGTTGGGTTATTATCAAAATTGTCTTTGATAAATTAGTTTAGTGAATTAGTGGCGAACATGAAAGTTTTAGTAGATAGATGAAGACCAATTCTTCATGAAACTAAATCACGTTAAATTAGACTTTTGAGATAGAGGGACAGAAGTGTTTCAACTGCAAAAAGGATATATAAGAGCGGCGAACATGACATTTGAGCCCTATACCACATCAACGTTTTTACTTTCAACATTCATATTTTAAAACACCCCTTCACTCACACCATGTTATTTGAGCCCCACCTACTCACAATTTTATTTTATTTTCTATCCTTTTAAACAAGCCATGGGGTGTTATTTGATAAAGTGTGTGAAAATTTTAGTTATTTGAAGGTATGGAGAAGAGAACAAACCATTTTTGGTAAAGAATGTGTTTTTGATAGAGAAGTGTGTGAAATTCTAATTAAAATGAAGTGTTATTTATAAAGTGTAAAAAAGGGATTGATATAAAAAACCATTTTAAATGTTTAAAAATGTATCCGTTGCATTTCAACGGTTAATTTTTTTGTCTTTTTCACGTCGTGTATTCGATAAGTATAACAACGGCGGGGAGAGGCGGTGTCACGCGCCCATTTGGCGAAGCCGAATGGGGTGCCACACTAGATTCGACGCAACATACCGTTGCCACACCTAATGCTCTAAATAAATGTGTTGGTTTCTTTCTTTGTGTATGAAATAAAACAATCACCAAAAACACCTTAATTTATATCTTGGTTGTTGTGGTGTAACTATGCTCACCTGATAATCGAGTCATGTTTTTTGCTCTGCCAAATGCATTGTGTTGTGATCATTTCACTTCATACAACACGGGTCTACATCAAATCCTAGGGTGGTTACGTATGGAGGCTCGCAGCGAATAGAGCACGTAAAAACCTTTAAGGACGGAGAACTATATTCACGTGTAGAGCTCCTTATATGGTTTTCTTAATGAGTGCGGGTACTTCAATGGTGTGAGGAGGCATAAGCTGCATTTGTTATACTAAAAAAAGCTATGATGGCTACTCATGTGTTAGCTCTCGCAAACATCAAAAAAGAGTTTGTGGTTGAGACTTATGCTTATGATATAGGCTTTGGAGTTGTGTTAACTCAAGATGGTCGTGCAGTAGCATATATGAGAAGACTTTAGCACCTAAACATCAAGCATTTTCAACCTTTGAAAAATAGTTTTGGCAGTCGTTTTGGCACTAGAAAAGTGGAGTGGATACCTTCTTGACAAGCACTTAAAAATTAAAACAGATCACTTCAGTTTCAAGTAGACTTACCACTCCTGTTTAAATAAAATGGATGCCTAAGCTATTGGGTTTTGACTATAAGATTAGTTACAAAAAAGGAAATGACTGATGCATTGTCGAGGGTAATTTCTGGTGTAGAATTGTGTGCCTTGGCTCTATCCACATTTTAAATCCTCTGTTGCAGCAAATTTAAAAAAGTTAGATAGAAGATGTGGATTTATAAGCTGAGATAACCAAGTTGCAGACTAGTTCAAGTGAACCTTCTAAGTATACTTGGGTAGATGGGTAATTAAGCAAAAAATGAAGGTTAGTGGTTGGAAATAAAGTGTCACTGTAACAACAGATTATTAGCTACTTCTACCAATGACCATTAGGAGGCCATTCACGTGTACATGTAACAACTAAGAAGATAGTTGTAGTTTTTTTTTGCAAATGACTCAAGCATATGATCAAGAAAGTTTTGAAATAATGTGAGATTTGTCAGAGGTATAAACCTGAATTAACTTCTTACCCTTGATTGATTCAACCTTTGCCCATTCCAACTAAAGGGTGGACTAAGATATCCATGGATTTCATTGAAAGTTTTCCTAATTCACATAGGAAGATAGTCATATATTTTGTTGTGGATGTCACACCCCGCCAAGGCAGAAACACGAGGCGCGACGAGAAAGGGAATCAGCACAACACATTGGTGTCTATATAGAGAAACTAAAACATGCATAAAATACAAGGTATAGACACGCAGTGTCATGAAAATACCCAAACACATCAACAAAATCAAAAAGGCGTCTGACATCGAAATGAAGGCCGCTCATGTCAACGTCATGACATGCAAACATTCACACATCCTAACAAAGCAAAACAAATAACATTCATCATAAAAAACGAATAACGAAATCTAGATAACTAAACTTTGCCAGCTGCCTACGATCCATCTAGCCACTTTTCCTAACTTTAACCTCATCCTGCTGAATACCTGAAAATGATGCTTTTACGTCAACACAATGGTTGGTGAGAAACATAGGTTTTCAGACACACATATTCAATCCATTTCCCAAAACGATTTATCCAATTTCTGTGATTATAAAACAATACATTTTGCATGACAATTATGCTAACTAACATACAAGCTAACATGCAACTCAATCTAATTATATCAAACTAACAAATCATATACTGGATAGGCGTACCCATCCGATTGCTCATAACCAACACTGAGTAGGCGTACTCATCCGATCCCTCAAACACCAAGCAGATGACCTAAATCGCTCTTGGATCATACCAAATCTTTTTCCCTCTAGCTCAGGCCATGGATACCCGTAGATAACCCTCCTGACTAGGCCACAATACCTTCTACTAAACAAGCCATGGATACCCGCAAGTAACCCTCCTGACTTAGTCCACACATCAATATCACATCACATAACATGTAGCACATAACGCATATCAGTCACATAATAGTTCATGCCTTTACACTAACACATAATCACAGAAATTTAAAACTCATTTCAACACTTGCATCATTTCCATCCCAAGTTTAAAACACAATAAAAAGTAGGACTATGTAACTCACTTGAATGCTCAAAATGCAGCTTCCAATTCCTATCACATAACTATACAAACAAATAAACACGGTTACACGCGACCAAGCTAAAAGCTTTAGTACATGTAACACACATATGATGGATGTATAAGGGTTTGATTAACCATTATGCCTCACCACCTCATTAACACATTACACTAGTTAACTACAATTTATTCAGAAATGCAGAATTTTAGTGTATCTTTACTAACTTAAAAACCTTACTTGCTGACCTTCATAAATTATGCTGAAAAGCACCTAAGTTCATTTATGAGTTTAATAACTACCTTGTGATTTCCAAATGCTCATTACATGTGCAACTACCCCAAATAAAATCCAACTTCAAAACTGTCCCAATTCGGATCTGATTGCACACTAAAATGTATGGCCCTAATTACCATACTTAGACACACAATCAGAAGCTATACTTTTAGGGTTTCGTTATATACATATTGAACCTAGTCACTGTATATTGGATAACCTTAATTCCACTTTTAAGTTAGGGTTTTACCCTCCCAAACATGACCTAATTCTGACCCGTATTCACTGTTTTGACAACTTTTCTTGTTTAGACCAATTGACCAACTTCCCGAACTCAAAATCATTCGAGGCTGGACTTTTTGAAAAATAGACTCTTTGAACTTTAATTTAGGCTTTTGAATCATATCAAAACACGTTTCTAACATCTAGATATCATCAGTTGAACATAGACCTAATTCTGCAAAACCCTAAATCAAGATCTAACGCAAATCGAAACGCACCGTTTGCATAATCATGCTTCTAAATTATCC
>BQNB010135818.1:0-18101 GCA_026074375.1 Tanacetum coccineum
TAATTTCGCGTTTTTCTTAAAACTAAATGTTATAATGGTTAAATATTGTTATAATCTATCCTATCATGCTTAAATAATGTTAAAATAACCACTTTATTGATTAATGAAGGAATTTGAACTTAAAACCTGCGCTTTTACGTTTTAAAACCCTAATATGACCCGTTTGGCTTCCTAGCTTAAAGAATCGTTATTTTAAACTTGCGTTGCATTAAATCTTCATATTTTAGTTTATTATAACTTATAAATGTCTATTGAAATGTTAAAATAAGCTTGCATGGCAATTTGGACATGTTTTGTAATTATAATAGGCACGGGGTGTATGATCATACTTTCTGAACTTATAACTAAAGGGGCTCTGAATATGTTTTTTATCAAAGTTTATTAACTATCGGGGTTTATTATAGTCACTTTCCAAAGTACAAAAGTTTCACTTCTGAATATCTTTTAAAATTTGAGAGGAACACAACTCATAAAAGTGCAAACCCCGAGGGTATATTTTGCCATTTTTCATTCCTAAGGGTGTAAAATGTAACATTTTGAAAAAGTATAAAAACATGTTTAAAACCTTACAAGACATAACTTTAATTAACACTTCTCATGCTTATCATTTCCAGATATTGATCAAAACGCTTTAAACCGATTATATCGTATCACAATACTAGGGAGCTTCATATTAAGGGGTTTCATCTTGGTATTACGTTCTGACTAAGTTGTTGGGTTTACGATTTAAAGTTCCCTAGCTCCTTAAACGTTTACTAAATGGCTTCTGATTTATGATGGCCCAAACGGTGATACAATAATTCCAAACTTTCCAATCAAACTCATAACAATATTAGACTCTCTGAACCAAAGTTCTAGAGTACAATCTTCCTAAGACTTGACATATTTACTCAGGTTGCGTGACATGGCTGTTTACTATCATTTTGCTATATCAACCTTCTCCGGTTAAGATTGTGATAAGGTCGTCAGCTTTCATTTTGAAATATTTATTGCATCTACCTATCAGGTGAAGTTTATAACCTCGCCTTTACTTATTTACATGTTTTATAAACCCGCGAGGGAGATACATGCTTGTTACAAACTCTTTTACATACTCATTTATCTTATAACAATGTGATTACTTTTCAAAGACTTAGTGAATTCATAGCCTCGCATTTCAATCTTTTCATAAACCCGTGAGGGGGATACCTGCTATAAATTATGAATACAAGTGTTTTCCAAATTACATGCTATCCTGACATATCATTACAATTGCTATCTAAGTTATTTATCCTACAAGTCGTTAAATTTAACTTTAAGTCGTTAAATTAACTTTGGATATTAATGTGTTAATATTATAAATCCTACAAGTCGTTAAATTGACTTCAAGTCGTTAAATTGACTTTGGGATGTTAATATATTGATATTATGAGCTTTTAAAGTCGTTAAATTGACTTTGGATGATAATGTGTTAGTGTCATAAATCCTACAAGTCGTTAAATTTGACTTTTGATGATAATGTGTCAGTACGATGTGCTTAGACAAGGAACAAGACCAGACAAGACCAATCAGACCAAACAGACCAAACAAGACAATAACGCAGTAATACACTGTTACTATGATAATTGCATTCATTGCAATCATTACTAATAACGGGTGTATAATAACAATACCATTTTTTTATAATAATTATGTTTATACAATTATTACACTATGACTTGTATTCAAACTGTTTATCAAACCTATGAATTTCACTCAGTTTATCTTAGGTTATTATGAGCATATATACGGCACGGAGTGGCTATGGGACTCGAAGATGTATGCTAAAACTTGTTATCATTCACATTGTATGTAACTAGATTTTGGGACCTGCCTTTGTAAAACTCTGATTTGAAATGAATGATAACTTATCTTTTGAACAAACGTCTCTTTTGGGTCGTTTTTTATGATTATGATTGTTGTTTCCATGAAGTAATACCCTAGATTAGCTTACGTTGCTATATTGTAAAAATGGGGGTGTTATAACAGTTTAGGGGACAGGCTTTGGCTTAGTTTTTAAGCCTCAAGAAGGGAACTTAAGGACAACAGCTTAAAGGGGCTTAAAGTTAAGCTTGTTGGCTATCTAAAAAAAATCTAAGAACAAAAAAAATTTGAAAAACAAATAAGCATTTAAAAGGGGCTGAGAAAAGTGGCTGTCACAAATAGTAAGCAATTTTTGGTTTTTTCAGTTTTAAAAGGGACAAGGTTCAAGCTTAAAAATAAGCTAGAAGGCAAACTTGAAAATTAAAAATAAGCAAAAACAGAATGAGATTAACTCTAAAAGAGCTTATGCTCAAAATTTAAAAAGCTAAAAACAATTTTAAGTGACTCAAAAGTTAAAATGAAAATGGGCTTTTTGACACTAAAAATTACTTGACACCTTTTGACAGATTTTGACTTGGATAAAAGTAAACTAAAAAGACTTGACTCTACTGCATTAGGACACAAACAAAGACTCAAAAACACTACTCTAAAGCTGGATAAGAAAGCTCAATCAAATAAGCTCTTTGAATCAAATCTGTCACCACAAATTCAAAGGCTCATTTAGAAAAACTTGAAAACGACTTTTTAAAACTAAAAACCTTGAAAAACAGATGGCAAATGACTTAAAATTGCTTGTGGTAGTTGACCAAATGACCCAATGGGTTATTTAACTCAAATGACCCACTTTTAAGGCTTATGCCAAACACCCCTTAAGATTTTTAAAAACCAATTTTTAAACTGATAAGAAAGGTTTTAAGCAAATTCTTATGAAAACAGATTATGACCAACTATTGTTAAGCTAAAATAAGTAATAAGGACAAACCAACAAGCACTTAAGTAAGCAATAAGTGAATAAGCAGTTTCAAAAGCAATATGGAAGATTTAAAGGTAAAACTTAAAGAAATGGCATAAAAGCAACAAGTAAAGGCAAATAAGCATTAAAGAGTAGTAATAAGCAATAAAAGACAAAAAGAAACAAAAATTAAGCACTGCTACAGTAGAAATAAGCATAAATTTAAAAGTAAACTTACAAAAGTCCATAGCTTATGGCAGTGAAATAAGCTTTCCAAAAGCTTATAAAACTTTCCTAAGTGATTACCATAAGCTCTAAACCAATGGCCCTCCAATATTAACCATGCTCCTTGCTTCTTCTCTTTTTTTTGGATTTTTGAATTTTGTGACAGAAAATGAGAAAGCTTTCAAATAAGATTTAAATGTCTTAAAAACTTAAACAAAGGCTTAAACTCTATCTCTATTTTAAAGTTGACTTAGAAAAAACTTAAAACAAAGCGAAGACAGTAAACACAACAAGCGAAATAATCTTAAATGACAAGAATTTAAAGGAAAGCTTAGAGATGACAAGTATTTAAAAGCAAGTATTTAAAATTGCAAGTAATTTAAAGACAAAATTAAAATGACAAGATAATTAAAAAGATAATGTATTAAAAATTGGTACAAATCGGTTACAGCTTTTTGCTTGAACAAAATTCGACTAAAAACTAAAATTGCATTCTAGGGTCCTAAAATTACTAAAAGTTATTAAGCTCTTCTATGTTTTCTTCATAGAGACCAGTTGAGGAGTGTGTTATTGTTGTGGATGTTAGCAGCGAGCGCGCGAGCGAGAGGCCCACTCAGCCATCCGATTGTTGCGTGTCCCCAGGAGGGTGAGAAGATCCAGAAACCCTTGATTTCGAGATTGTCATTAAGGAGTTGGGTTGGGTGATTGGCCGGCAGTGGTCAAGTTGCATTGAGGAGAGTGGTACTGGTTATTTATATGGAGTTTAGTGAATCAGTAACCGAGGTAAGGGGGGACAGGAAGGTGAAAAGTAATGGTTAAGGTTTTGTTTTGGCGGGCAATTTTTATAAGGTTTTAACAGCTCTGATAGTTTTAGAACATATGCCAAAGAGACCCCTCATCTATATACATGTTTTTTAGGAGTCAATAAATTCAGTCCTTTGGGGTAACAGGTTCTTGTGGGTTTTGGCATATCGAGACCGCGACAGCGTTATAAGTAAGTCTTTTGTATAAGTGTCCCCTGCAGGACTAGGGGGGAGCGGGGAATGGGTTAAGGCTGTAAGGGCATGGCTAACGAGGTTAAATAGCTTTCAGGCTCTCATATTGGATCTCATCTCTCCTATATATCTCTCTCTATTGGATTAGAGAGCAAAAAGGTGAGAGAGTATGCCAAAACTATTGGGCACAATACAGCTTATAATATTCTACATGTAATGTTAAAATGGTGCAGACCCGACCCATTAGATGGTACGGGTTAGGTCCCATTTAATCATTTCTTTCGCACGTTATTGTGGCTTCGGGTTTTGAGACACGTTGACTTTGTGGGTTGAATTTGACTTTGACTTCCTGGTACTTTGGCTCGTTTTGACTTTTGTACTTTTTCACGCTCTTCCATTCCGTGGCTTGATTTTGGTCACGTTTTTGAGCTTAATTTTTCGTCACCTTTTGTTCGGATATCCATTTCCTACACAATATAAATGAAAACATACAAATACAATGTATTTTTGGTACGTTTTTGGTCATTTAAGTCCGGTATAAATGGAAAATGGTATGTTTAATTAAGCACATACCACCAATTATAATAAAGATGACTACTCGAATAGTTGAAAATAATTCATAAGTGTTAGAAATGATCTTGAAAATGGAACCTTTAACTTACAAAAAGGATTTCTCGTCAGAAAACGTTTTCACAAATAGACTTGATTAACTCAAGGCTTATATGTAGTAGACTAGACCAGATGTGTCACTCAAATAGTTTAGTTACTTATTATATCAAAGCTTATTTTGTTTACCAAATTATGAAAGTGAATTTCTCAACACAGACGATAAAGATCATAGACAAATCTTTAACACCACATAGATCATAACGGGTCTTTCGACCTATACCGATATGATTATATAATCTAAGTTGATAAGCAAAAACCGATAAGATATGATATAACACGATTGCAACATAAGCTTGAGATTAAAGAGATTACGATCATACCAAACACTTATTTATTATCATAACATCACCGATTAGTCATGAGAGATTTAGCCTCTCATGGCTAATTGGTTCATAACATCGCTTGATTCAACAATAAAGTTCATTATTTTACTAAACTAGTATGATGATCTTCTTCGTTCTTGGTTGTTTGATCTTGAATCTTTAAAAGGGTAAGGTGTTTATGCTTGGTGGTTGTGGGAAGTGGTGTATGAGATTGTTGTATGAAGGAATGAAGAAGGATGAATGAGAGAATGATTATTGGATGAATGATTTGTGTGAAAATTTGTTCCCTATTTATAGGCTAGGTGAAGGGTGAAAGTGCGGCGTACAAAATAGTACGTACGACGTACTTCATGATTAAATACGAGGGTAATAAATGTTTAGTGGAGAAGTGCGACGCACAAGATAATTTGTGTGGCGTACTTAGGGTGTTAATGCAGTGGAATTAATGTCTTCATAGTCAGATGGAAAGTGCGGCGCAAAAAATAGTAAGTGCGGCGTACTTGTGGAGTTAATGCTGAATTTTGACTACGTCTTTATTTCTTTGACTTGAGGAGAAGTGCGACGCACAAAGGATAAGTGCGGTGCACATTTGCACTTTTGAACTTGAACTTTATCTTTTTCTTGTATGTTGTATTTTTAGCATATAAATACTCGATCTTTGTTGTGTTTATCCTCGGGATGTCTTTAAGTGAACCTGCAAAGCAATTCATAGCTATTAAGTATCAAAATTTCATCAAACGAGAAATGATTAAATTATAAATGAATAACCGCCACCAATAACATTTATAATTTGGGCGTTATTCAAACCATAAGTTACGAGATGTGCAAATTTATATGGAAGATATTAGGGTTTAGTGAACCTTTTAAGTAAAGCGCGCTATGAGTCCCAAGTCAACAAGCATGACCGCGATCTCCCTTTGGACTGCTTGGTTTCTAACGACTCATACATGATGGAGGGGAGTGTTATGACTTGCTATTTACTAGCTAATTTATAATAAAATAAATTCTTCCTTTGTGTTAGTGGAGTTAGTCTCACATGGTGCAAGAAGACAAGTATGTGAAGAATCAACAATTTTTCATGCATTGAGAGAAAAACAAAGATGTTTCCGTGGATCTGAGGTATGAGGATGGAGTATGAAATTCAAAATAGAAGTGAAAAGATGCTTCTAAGATTAATTATAAGAGTATGTCCATGCGTTTTTTTGGAGTAATATAAAAAGAGGAGAAGGGATACACGAAATCTTTAACCTTAAACAAGAACTGACAATACTAGGGTTTACATGCAAAGGTGACAACTTTCTGGGTTTCTGTTTGATCTAAAAAGCAAAAAACATAAAATGTACGCGAAAAATGTAGAAATCGCAAATGGAAGTGCACGTGAACTACGTAACACTTTAAAATGATAAAATCATGCATATAATAAGTAGACTACTCTCAGTCCGAAGTCGGAACGCATCCGATGATATTTTTTTGTAGTTTTACGGGATAAATCCCAGGTTTTAAGTCAAATTAAAACGTAACTATAAAAGGTCCAAAATTATGATAAAAAAGATTAATAATAATGACCTAAAATTTACGGTTGTCACAGAGCGCGCGAGACTCCCCCGTTTTAAAGAGCTTGTCCTCATGCTTAAAGACAGGAGTTTTGACAGAGATGAGGGTTAGCGGAAAATGAGTAGCGTTTTTCTGTATTGAGTGAGCGAGGCGTTGCCTCTCCGAAGTGAAGTATCAGGGCCTGCGCGTAGTGCGCGAGAGCCTGACGGACTTTGTGACCATTGGGGATAAAGAGGCGGGCTCGGAGCTGTTAGCGATTTGGTTTTAGCTTACATGTAATCCATAATGTTCACCGTTCTTCTGTAATTAAGCTTGTGATAAATCGGAAATTCATCCAAATGGAATGAGCTAGTGGTGCGTCGAGAAATACTGTTTTCAGAATGGGTATCATAAAAATACTATAAACACGTTTAGGCTATCTAGAGTGAGAGCGCGAGTGTCCAGTAAGTCAAATTTCACTTATCAATGAGAGCGCGCGAGAAAAATGTCTAATATAACGAGGGTTCAACTTCCCCCGTTTGCCGAAACGTATCACCCCTTTCCATAGCGATACTTAGAGAGAGAGAGAGAACTCTACTACTACTATACTTGCGAAACTCCAATCTTACGTCTCGCAGAGAGCGGGCGTAGCTCTTTGTCTATCATACGATGTAGCTTAATACCAATTTCTTGATTTGGATATCTTTCTTAGTTTCATCTGAACAACCTCAAGGCCAGTAAGCTGAGCCATCTCCAAACCTCAGCCCTATAGACGGGTGACTCCTATGGGGGATCCTCACTTATGACCGTATAGTGCTTTGAATGATGCAGCTTTGATACTCGTGTGATAACTATTGTTGTATGAAAATTATACCAAGGATAGATGCCTATCCCAACCTTTTCCAAAATCAATCACACAAGCATGTAACATGTCTTCTAAGGTTTGGATGGTCCTTTCACTTTGACCATTGGTCTGAGGGTGATAATCCGTACACATATCCAATTGAGTACTTAAAGATTTTTGAAGAGACTGTCAGAATTGAGATGTAAACCTACCATCTCGATCAGAGATGATCGAAACTGGCACACCATGCCTCGTGACTACTTCGTTCAAGTATTGTCTAGTCAAATTCTCCATTGAGTTGTTCTCCTTCATTGGTAGAAAATAAGCGGATTTAGTAAGGCGGTCGACAATTACCTAAATTTTGTATTGTCTAGTCGATGTCTTCGGCAATTTAGTAACAAAATCCATTGTAATGTTTTCCCACTTCCACATTGGGATTACAGGTTGAACCAACAAACCAGCTGGTTTTGGTATCCGGCCTTGACCTTGGCACAAGTTAGACACTTACTGACATAGGTGGCAATCTCAGCTTTCATGTTGAGCCACTAATACAGTTTCTTTAGATCTTGGTACATCTTGTCCGATCCAGGATGGATCGAATACTTTGACTTATGCGACTCATTCATAATCAAAGCTCTCAAGTCACCAAAATAGGGTATCCAACTCCTATTCTTCAAACACAATGTTTCATCAGTACGGGGCTCAAGCTTCTTAGTCACACCAAATAAATCTTCGGTTCCATAATTCTCCTTTTTTCTTGCCTCACCTTGAGCATTCAAAATTCGCTTAGGAAGATTTAAACCAATAGTCATGACCAAGGCTCGAACTCATAGTGGCTTAATCCTTTCCTTTCGACTTAGCGCATCAGCCACCACATTCGCCTTCCTCGGGTGATAACGAATCTCGTAGTCGTAGTCACTCAACAGTTCCAACCATCAACGTTGTCTCATGTTCAACTCCTTTTGATCATGAATATGCTGCAAACTCTTATGATCAGTGAACATAACGTACTTCGTTCCATACAGATAATGTCTCTACACCTCTAATTTCTAAGTCATGTGAAGTATAATTCTTCTCATGAATCTTGAGTTAGCGTGACGCGTAGGCTATGAATTTTTCCCTTTGCATCAAACTACGCCCAGCCCTTTGTGAGAAGCAGTACAGTAAACCACGAAGTTTTCACTACCTTCGAGCAAAGCCAAAATCGGTGCACTACACAATTTCGACTTCAACAATTGAAATGCAACTTCTTCCTTTTCACCCTAATTGAACTTCACGCTCTTTTGTGTCAACTTTATCATAGGCTTGGCAATTTTTGAGAAACCTTTGATAAATCATTAGTAATAGCCAGCAAGACCTAAAAATTGACGAATCTCTATTGGAGTCTTGAGCGATGCCTAATCCTTGATTGACTCAATCTTAGCTGGGTCTACGTGAATGCCTTCACTATCAATCACGTGACCAAGAAGCTGTACCTTTGAAAGCCAAAAATCACACTTTGAAAACTCGGCGTACAATTCTTCCTTCTTAAGTAATCTCAAAATTAACTTAAGGTGCTCTTCATGCTACTTCTTATTCTTGGAGTAGATTAAAATGTCATCGATGAAGACTATCACAAATTTATCCAGATATGGCTTGCACACCCGATTCATCAGATCCATGAATATTGCCGGTGCATTGGTCAGTCCAAATGGCATCACTTGAAACTCGTAGTGACCGTAGCGTGTCTTAAACGCCGTATTTGGAATGTCTTCCTCCCGAACTCTGAGTTGGTGATAACCAGATCTGAGGTCGATCTTAAAGTAGACTTTTAACCCTTGAAACTGATCAAACAAGTCGTCGATTCTCGGAAGTGGTTGTCGGTTCTTTATAGTATGTTTTTTTAGTTCACGGTAGTTGATACACATCAAAAAAGATCCATCTTTCTCTTTAACGAACAAGACTGGAGCTCCCCAAGGTAAGGAACTGGGTCTTATAAATCCTTTGTCAGAAAGTTCTTGTAGTTGAGTAGACAATTCTTGCATTACAGACAGAGCTAGTCTATACGGGGAACGAGCTACAGGTGCGACACCGGGGGCTAAGTCGATTTGAAATTAAATTTTTTGAGTCGGTGATAAATTTGGTGCACGATATGATGTTCTTCCTAGGCTCGTTACTACCATCATTCCTATTGTCTTGAATCGTTAAAGTTTCATCACCTATGGGGATACGAACAATCTTTTTTTATCTCAAATGATCATGGCGTGATACTTTGTCAACCAATCCATACTGATGATGACGTTGAAACTACCAAGTTCTACGGGCATTAAGTCTATATTGATTGGATGATTCAGAAAATTCAGTGTACGATCTCAAATGATAGTATCGATTCCTATGATCTTTTTGTCGGCTAACTCAAAAGGGTACTTAGGGTATACGGTAGATGGGACGATGCCACTTAAAGGGCTAAACTCAGCGGATGTGAGGCTTCAATCAGCTAGGTTCTATGTACTTGCAATGATTGCGTCCTTTTCTTTTAACTTCAGGTCCATTAAAAGTTTTGTTGGTATGCGAATATCATAATCTTCATGATTCTAACTGACTAAAATGTATGTCAATTTAAGGAAATCTCCTAGTTCTCTTGGTTATAATCCAATTAGATGGATAATTTATTTATGTTCTAGAATCTTACAATCTGTAATTACCATGACTAGAGGGAGTAGGATTCAATCTCTCGGCCAAAGGGTATGGTGTTTCTATATTCTAAGGTTGAGGAAAAATCTGCTTAGTTATGGCGCTTACGAATGCGAATATACATGACCAACACGACTCACGAATACGCACGCAAAATATTAGTAAAAACATGAATAAAATCTCGTTGAAATATATAGAGAAGAGAAAGTAAAATAGAAATGGAAAGTAAGGATAAATTGTCAAAGTTTTATGGCGACTCCTCCCAGCACATCATGGTCCTTCCTGAATTAGACATAGGTGGCCAAGCTATGTATAATTTAGGGACTAACAATGAAATGCTCATTTTGTCAAATTAGTGTTATGTTTAAAGGGTTATATGGTATGAACAATATGGTTTATAAGGTAGCAAAACAGTTTGTAAAGACGGATACATGATAATTTGTATAACGACACAAGATATTTGTAAAATAGCGTAAAATAGTTCAAGAGGTGATATCAAAATAGTTTACGTGAAAATCACATAACGGTTTTTAATGTAATGTAAATGGGTTTATAATATTGATAACAAATAGTTTACGAGCTGACAACCAAATAGTTTATAAAGTGATAACGAAATAGTTTATAAAAGACAAAAATAGTTCATAAGATGACAACGAAATGGTTTGTAAGATGACTGCAAAGTAGTCTATAATATGGTAGCAAAAGGGTTTATAAGTAACCACAAAATAGGTTATAAGATGAAAATGAATTTGGTTTATACATGGTAACAAATTCTAGGAGTAGCTTACATGAGTTGATAGAGTATTAAAGTGTAACTAATAGAGTCGTCATGACACAAGATGAATAGAGGGTTTAAAACATCCACACAATACACGAAATTCACAAGGAAGTACTAGTGCAATTCTCTTAGGGTTACGGTCCAAGTCTACTTAGGTTTCACTAGACAAGGTAGGAAAATCTCTCCTTAAACATTATCTTTGATGACGTTGGAGTTCTCACGAGCTTTTACTTTTCGAATTTGGTTCACACGATTCAGCTTTGAACAATCACTCTTGTAATGTTTTGGCTTTCCACACTCATAATGGGTATCTCAAGTTTCTAATTTGCCATTTGGTCTCTAAGTTGTTACCAAAACGGGTGTCCTACAGTATCTAGTCATATGGCCAGCTCTCTTGTAGTTATTGCACTCTATAGTGCATGACCCAGTGTGGCATAACTTACGTTTGTTGTAGAAGGGTAACTTTCCTACATATCCATTTTTGTTATTTGGTCTAGCAATGTAAGCTCTTACGGCCTTTTGTCGTTTATTTTATTGTTGGTATTCCTTACCACATCGGCTTCCTAACGTACGACCTGATCCATCGAGTCGTGAGCCATGTGGATGTTTGCCTCATAGATAACAATAGCTTCAATAGCATTAACAATTCGTTGGGTTATAATATGCTCGATCCTCGCGGAAATCGTTCCTTGTCTTGTTGTCGGTATTTTCTTTAAACTCGAACGAAGTAACGAAAATAAAATGAGTCGAATTTCAAAAGTCGTATTTCCAAAAAGAAATGGAATGTTATGAGGTGATGGGTTAAAGTCGTGTGTGGATTAATCGGCATGTTTCTAGAAGTTACGAGAAGTAAGAAAAATTGCGACGTAACGAGATGACGTAGGTGTTTCAACAGTATGGGAAGGGTGTTCAAAGTCGTCTTCAAAGTCGAATAGTAGGATAATCAGTGGGGTCGGCAGACTGTAACGGGTTTCAAAGTTATGCAAAATGGTATAATGTAAAGTCATTAAAAGTTTTAAAGATCATCGTATTATTCATGATGTTTTAGAAGTAAACGAGACCACTGTGTCATTCACAATGTCTTAGAAAAGTTTAAAGACCATTGTGTCACTCATAATGTCTTAGGAAAAATTTAGTATTTTATATAGACAACTTCTATATAAAAAACGAGGAAATATACGTAAGGCAAACGTAAACGCAGAGAAAGGATAAACGTAAGCTCATAGTAAACTAGAGCTCAAGGACAAAAATAAATGCAAAGCAACATAAACGTAGGGAAAGATAAACACAGGGCAGAGATAAACCCATAGCATAGCATGCTCAAGGCAAAATGGTATTCACGTATATAAGACACATGTAAATGCACGTAAGGATCACATATTGGTTATAGATCAGACCTAATATACTACCTGGTTCTCTATAACCTTGGCTCTGGATACCAATCTGTCACACCCCCAAACGGGGCCTGGACGGAATACGTGTCCAGGGGCGTGACGTCATAATATTAATCACACAAGATCAAGGGAACGACCACTATATGGATGTTTGTAAAAGTAAACACCGTTGCAATTGATAAAAATACTTTAAGTCATTACATAATTCAAATGAGTTTAATAGTAATAATACGAAAGCTTAAGAAATTGTTTTTAAAAGACAACGGTATTTAATAATAGATAAATGTTCTTAAAAATCCGAGCATGCGTGAGACACCACATTGCACTTCAAGAATAAATCCAAGCTAAGCACCTGAGAAAAACATGCTAAAACGTCAACATAAAGTTGGTGAATTCATATGTTTGAATTTGTAATAAGAATGGACCACAAATTTTGCATACCGTACATGACTATTATAACAGATACAATATCACATAAAAAGGTATTTACGTTGCACTAAGTCATGACACCGAGGCTCAATGGACTGGAAGCATGTATAACGCCAAATAAAACTTGCCTTGACAGGTGCCTTAATGACGCAACACCTTAACATTCGACATGGCATACCTCCGTTGATCCAATAAGAGCTACTTACCCGGACAGGGATGATTTGTCCCAATAGATTTATTTAAAACACTCTCGCTCACTTAACCAATACAATTGGTCATAGGTAACTAACGGTTCATGATAACTCGGGCATACAAGTCTCAACACTACTTAGGCAACACGTAAACAGGTTTGGGAAATCGTAAAGCATTTGTGTTCAATGTTTAAAAGCAAGCAATGTTTCTTACCCCAAATAGTAATGCAAAATAGCAAAAACAGAGGGCTATGAACCCACCTTAAGAAAATAGTGAGCAAGAAATTAAACGAAGTGTATAACGATATCGAACGACTCTAACCGCGACCTAATTTAAAGACACGCTTTAGAGACGAGAAATAGATACGAAACATCGAAATATAGCAAAAACGTGTCATTTTGAAAGTATAAGGTTTACAGTTATGTTATGCCATGTTTTACGAAAAGTTTCTATTTTTGAAAAGTTACTATTTTAGGAAAGTTCTAAGTTTCGGGATGTTAATACCGTCCCTAATATTCGTTAAGTCCATGATCCTAAAACACACTACCTAAACCTAAACGCTTAACTTCCAAGTCCATCTCGCTAATAAATACCAAAAGTTACTATTTTTAGAAGTTTTCCTTTTTAGAAATCCTGATAATATATTTGTGACGTTTCTAAAATTTTCACTTAATATACTAGTGTCTATATACGTTTCGCCAATGTTTTAAAAGCTCAAATCGACCCAAAAGTGTCCGAAAACCCATTTTCTAATTCCAATCAGCAACTATATTAGTTATTTTTTCGAAAAGTATTCCAAAATTCATTTCGCCATAACTTGGTCGTTTTAAATCTTTTTTTAGTGTTCACTATATGAAAATCTATCTATTCGAAACAAGCTTTCCAAAAACTACCTTCTTGACTAATGAAAACATTTTTAAGTCACCCAAAACCTCAAAACTAAATCGGATTAGCAACCTTATATTTTGCAAACGCCTCCATAAATCCATCTAAACTTCACAATAGTGCTTATACTAACCTAATCCCGTTCACTACTAATCCAACCAACAAAATCCACTCTTAATCTATCATAATCCCATCATCATCATTTCAACACATAAGCTCACTCATCCTTTGCATAATCAAAGTATTAATATCAAGAACACATAAAAACTTCATTAGTTCATAAACCCACTAGTTTCTTTTGAAAAATAACACAAACACTAAAGGATATATATATAAAACTTGATTAAGAACATGAGAATATAAAAGATGGAAGAGGTAGGTTCAAGATTTTCTTACAAAGATGATGAACAAGCTAGTTATAATGAGAAATTGAAAAGGAAGTGAAGGATCTTGAAAACCAAATGAAAATAACCAAAACCCTAACTATAGATCTTGAACAAACCCTTGTAATCAAAGAACCAACACTTGTAACCACCTTAGTTGACCTTAGAAATGAACTTAGAGTACTTGAATCTTGAAGGAAATCAAAGACTATAAACAAAAGGGGTGTTTGTGAGCCGAAGAGAAAAAATATTTTAGAGAGGCTAGGAAATGAGAAGTAACCCTAAGTTATAAGATGTGCTAATATTTATAGGAAGATATTAGGGTTTAAGGAACCTTTTAAGTGGACCATGGTCCAAGCAAAAGCTTAAACCATCTCTATTTGGTGCTTGTGGTTCGAACAACTCACACAAGAGAGGGGGGGGGGGTTTATGACTTGCTTCCTAGCCAATTTAAATAAAAGAAATACTTCCTTTGTAGTTAGTGGAGTTGTGGTCCTCACATGGTGCAAGAAGACAAGATGTGTAAGAATCACAAGTTCATGCATGGAGATGAATACAAAGATGTCCCTATCTTGCATGTGGTGGAGTTGAAATTCAAAATAAAGGTGAAAGATGCTTCAAAATTTAATTTAGTAAGAGTGTGTGTGTGCGTTTGTAGTAGAGGGGGAGGGATACATGAAAATTTTGACCTAAAAACACAAGACGTACGATAACTAGGGTTTACATGCAGAGGTGACTGATGACATCAAATAATGTCACTTTATTATATCATTTATCCCATTTGTTTTGCCCACTTTTATATAATTATTGCATTATTTGGTACTTAATTGCTTTAAAGTTGATAAATGCAGTAATTCAGGAGTGTTTTGTGAAGACAAGCTAAAAGGCGCACAATTTGGAGCTAAAACGAAGACATTTGAACATTTCTGAAAATTCACCAATACACCGTATCCAACTAAAGAGATACGGCGTATCAACGCCAAGACTTTATAAGAAAACGCGTTTGACCAATTCCCAATATTGCGTATCCATGCTGTCTACATACGCCGTATCCATGAAGATAACTATTCGAAGATACAGTAAATCAAGTAAATTAGGAATGATATCAAAGATTTATTACGAACGTAGTGCACATCTCAAGGAATCCAGCCCAATACGCCATATCAACCTATCTGGATACTGTGTATCAAGTATTTTTCAGCAACTATAAAGAGAAGACTCAAAAACGAGTTTTCAGTGTGCAATATCATATTCCTTATACCATACTCACTAAAGACGAATTTTAGAAGAGAAGATCAGCCTCAAGGGTCAAGCATTGATCACGAATCCATAGAAGACATCGTGTAATTTTTACTCTCTTAATCGTTCGATTTCAATTGTTTGATTATGCTTGTATAATTACAATGGTTGTGGGCTAATACCCTTGGGTATTAGCCATCTTAATGAAAGTTCAATGTTTGGTTTGTTTTAAAATCGATTTCTTAATTTATCATTGATTGTTTAATTATGTTTATCACCTCATACTTGTTTATGTGTTTGAATATGCGACCTATCATTCAACTGGGTCTAGTGTTACGGACCAAGTAATCTAGATACCGGGATAGCTCTCCATATCGTGTCTTATATTACTGGACCAATAGGATCACAAATAACGTTCTGTCTTTGTCTTTTGATTATGAGCTTAGTTAGACCGGTAGGTGACCCGTTTATATTTCAGCAATCATGCTTTTAATTAACTGATAAAAATTTGAATAATGGACTACCAGTATATAAAACTCCGTCAAACAATAAGTGGGTAAAGTCCTGTTGGGCTAGGGTTTTAACAGGATCACCACTGCTTTAATTCTCTAAGATAGATTATAATTAAACTAAGGGATGCTTTATGCGGATGCATTAATTGTGACAGGATTAATTGTGTCTAGGTGTGTATCCCTTTGAATATGGATCTTACTACCTTGTTAAGGGTTGTAGCTAATATGAATAGATTCACACAAACTACAGGAGAAACAATGATTAAGAACACTATAAGTTATGCGGAATCTAACTTATAATGCAAAGAAGAACAATGAATATTGATAACTAAGCTTTTATATTGATTGCTAACTATGAGATTGATAATCAACTAATATTGAGTGATTTCTCTAACTATGTCGTAAGGGTTCCTTTTATACACCAAGGAAAACCCTAATCCTGACTTACAAAATGCGTAAAAGATAATGCATATCTTTTCCTATAATATCTCATGCATATCTCTTAAACGGTACTAACTATTTTATACTAACGGTACTAACTATCTGAGCAGTACTTAACATTTTGTACTGTCAGTACTAACTATTACTAGCGGTACTAAGTATATAACTAACGGTACTAAGTCAGGAATGTATAATTCCCAACAATCCTCCCCTAAACATGATTGTTGAACTTGTTTAACTTCATGTTTCTTCAGTTTATTCTTCTTAAGTTCTTGGAGGATGTATCCAAACACTTTGTCAAATCTTAATCTTGATCTTTAATAATCTTGACATCTACAGCTATCCATCTTCATCAGCAACTTATCTTTTCAGCAATACAGCAACAATCCAACTAAGTTGGCTTTGTAGTTTTTGGCAAACTACCAGCCATAAACGGATTTGATTTTCCTTTACCAGTAGCCGGTTGCTCTGGGATAATCATCTCTTTATTTCAAAATATGGTGAGTTGATTACCATACAGTTTTTGGTAAACTGTCAACCATCAACGGAATTGATTTGTCTTTACCAAATACCGTTTGCTTTTGGACTAGCCAATGCTTCATTGCCATAACATGGTGCATTGATAAACCATATAGTTTTTAGCAAACTATCAGCTATCAACAGATTTGAGTAGTCTTTACCAAGAACTGTTTGATCCTGGACTAGCCAACTCTTAACCATGAAGCGAGGTGAGTTGAGAACCCTACAATTGGCAAGAGTGTAGTCCATTATGTCATCAATGTCCATGTCCAAATCATCCTATTCAGTGTTTGTAGGTACTGTAGGAGCACCTTTGGAAGATTTGACAATTTTCCTCCGTTGTTTGAATACACTCCTCCTCTTTGATGTCTTCAAGAGATTCTTCTTGTTTTGGTTCTTTCTCTTAACAGTCCTGAGCCAAGCTTCATGATGAAGAATGAAAGGCCTGGCTTGCTTTTTCAACTTCTTGACTTGTGCCTTTAAAGATTTGATTTCCGCAGCTTGAGTTGTGACCTGTGTACACAATGAAAGATAGAGATCATAGACACTTTGGAGAGTCAAGCCACCCTCACTCCCTGAAATAGATTTATCACTGGATGACGGACTTCCAAGATTTCCACCAGAACCCTCAGGAATGAGATCAAGAATAGGTATAGTAGGTGAAGGTCCAGGTGATGGGTTAGACTGAGGCTCAACATGAGCTTCACTTGGGTGAGGAGGAAAGGGTGTAGGTTATGGTTCAAATGGTCTTTCTGACCCTTCACCCGCATCCTCTGTTGGTTGAACCAACATGTTAGGAAACAGAGGCGCGAATTTCCCTGAAAAATGTTTTCCCTTTTTGACCATAAAAGAGAAAACTTTATTAGACAAAGCATGGATGGGAAAGTGGTCTAATGGGACAGGCACATTTTTTAACTGGTTAGACAAAAAGATTAAGATAAATCTTGGATACATGACAAACTTTTTTTGTTGCATCCAAGTGTCTAAGCATACCATCAAAAATTAACTTAGAAAAATTAAACTTTTGATTAGAGGTCAAGCAAAGCACTGCAGTGGCAATATTAGTGGGAATCTGATCCCAAGAAGTACTTTTTGAACTTAGGCAGTGATTTAGAGTGATGTCCAAAACTGTTCAACAAACATAGTAGAGATTACAGGACTTACAGTGAGAGCATAGTGAATAGAGCTTTGTATAAGAAAGTCAATAATCTCATGAAACTCTGCATTTCCATCAGTCTTCTCTAGATAAGCTACCATATTGTGTTTAGGGCAC
>BQNB010135820.1:0-13139 GCA_026074375.1 Tanacetum coccineum
GTCTAAACAACCTGAGCTTAAACGATCTTTAGGATCAACAGTTCATTATAACGACTACAATCATTTTTCTTGCTCAAACGTAAGTGGATATGCATATGGAATCAGTTATAAACTGTTTTGACTTATCAAGTTTAAACTCGATAAGATTTGATGATTACCGAGTTTGATATTTATCGAATTTGTGATAAATGATTAGGATCTAGGTCTATAATAATCAATGATTAGATGGAAATATGTGAAAAGTAGTTTAGAAATGGTCCTACATAATAAATTCGATGCTAAAAATCGAGTTTGATGTTTATCGAGTTTACTTTGACTATATTGTTTTTGAAGTTTAATAAAACTTAAATAGATCGAGTTTGGTTTTTTAATCAGTCAAAGGGATTTAATTTTATTCTCTATTTGTCAAATTCAGAAAAAGTCAAAAAGTTAAAATCGATAAAATCAATAAGTCAAAAAGTCAAAATCTGTAAAATAAGATTTATGGATAAGTGAATGCTTATGATGATTAATGCTTGAATGTCTGTGGAACAAAATGATCAGCCTCTCATGTGTTTTGAAAACATCAAAATGATTGTAAAAAAGAAATCAAGTTTTAATGCATTCTAAGCTATGAGTCAAATAAATCTATTCATAATTGTTTAAGTGGTCTAAGTCATGTCTGGTTTTGACCGTTTTTTGCAGTGAACAGAATGAGGAGTGAGTGACTTAGTGACCATTCAGTTATTGAATTAGATGCGTTTGTCTTCATTGTTTAGGATTCATTACAAAAAGTGAAAGTGAAAAAGTTTTTATAAGTGGTCTAAGTCATATTCGGTTTTGACCTTTTTCTACAATGAACAGAATGAGGAGTGAGTGACTTAGTGACCATTCAGTTGAGGATTTGTGATTGAATGATTCTATGTTATACAAAAAGTTTTTGTCACATGATTTCTGAAAATGTTCCCAAAAATCTGTTAGTGTCAAAATGGTACTCTTTCATAAAAACGATTTTAAGAAGATGTAGGATTTCTCTTTCAGTTTTCATAAAAGCGTCTTGATTAGAATCAAAAGAGAAATCTTCATCTTTCTTGAAAGAGTATCGTGTCACAAAGAATTTCTTGAGAGGATATTCAAAAACAGACAGAGAGAGCTAAATCCATACGCAAAAAAGCAAATCAAAAGTGTGTTCGAAAAAGAATTTCCAGAACACACAAAGATGATAAATCAAAAGAAAATTTCGAATAAAGTGTATGGCATGTGCTAGAAAAAGCAAGAACGAGCACATGAGAAACAAACGGATCAAAAATATATTCAAAAAGAATTGCCAGAATATATAAAACAAATAGAGTGGAAAAAGAAAAAAATGTCAAATGGATTGTTTGTTACCTAACATGTTTATTTTATTCATTCAATAATCATCATGGCACAACAACAACATGCAGCTGATGTTCATCCAGACGAATTGTGTCCTCTAAACAAGAGATATGATCTAATGGATGCCAACAAGAATGTTGATTTTGAACAAGTCCAATGTCCACCTGAAAGCAAAATTTTGATGAATATCATGAAGGATCATCCGTTACGATTCAGCATTGTAGCTTCCTCATCAGTACCTTGGATCTATATGGCACAATTCTGGCATATGTTGAAGGAAGACGGATCAAAGTATAGGCTCACATTTATGCTTGACAAGAAAATGCTTTCTCTTACACTGGATGACTTCAGAACAATCTTTTACCTACCACAAGCAACTGACAACAATCATGATAGTTTCATGCCACCACCATCATTTTTAGACATGGTTCCATTTTACAAAAATGAGTTGGGTTTTACAATGGAGCTGAAGACATCATCAAGTTTTAAGACAACTGGTCTTCTGCAGCCTTGGCAAACGTTGTGCAAGATGTTTTCCAAATTCTTGACAACACACGTAACTGGATGGGATCAACCATCGTTGCAGATAATGCAAATGATGTATTTCTTTATCAATAACATTCATGTTAATTATGCGGAGCTACTATGGGAAGGACTTTATTATTCTCTTCATCATCCAACATCTTCGATTCCTTATTCCAGATTTACTAAGATCATCATTAGTCATTACATGACTAATTTTCCTAAGATCTTAAGGCGTGCTAGAGACATATATTACAATCTAAAAGATGACGATATAATGAAAAATATCTTTAATTTAGGAAGACATAAAGACTGAGTTGGAATGAAGATTCCAGATTGGATGATCTCAGACGAAATGAAGCACACAGAGCATTATCAGATGTATGCGGAGGTGTTTAGGATAGATGTTCCTCTGGCTCGGTCATAGCCGACTGAGTCTACCCAAGGAACGCATTGGATACCTAGCGCCCCTAGGTCACCTAACCCTAAAGTGGATGCGGAAGAGTCAATTGCTCCTAAAAGGTCAACTGTGATTCGTTTTTGTATCCCTCAAAGGAGATCCACACGTCTTACTCCACCAGCTCCAGTGCCAACCGTTGACAAAGCAGATGAGATGATTTACATGACACACTATAAGTAAGTCTTGCTGAGCACAAAAGTCAAGAAGAGCAAAAAGCTAGAGAAAATGTAGAACTGGTGAACAAACACTTAGCATCCGAAGAAATTGAAAAGATGGTGGACGAACCAAAAAATGTTATTAATGATAGTCCAATCCTTAGGAATTATGATCAAAATATTCCCGGCACTAGGTTAGAGCCCAGGAGTGATAAGGAAAGTCCGAAGGTAGAGATTACTAAAGTTGTAATACCTGTGAATGTTAATGAAGAAGAAGAGGAAATAACTGATAAGGTGTATGAATTAAAGCGAAGGGAGAAAGGGAAGATTGTAGAGGAGTCTAGGAGTAAACCATCCCCCACACCAATTAGATCTCCTAGGATTCATACTGATCTCATATCTTCGGATACTGAGAAACTCCAAGAAATGACGAAAACTGATACTACACCTACACCATCATCAAGTTCACTCAACACCAAGTTATCTACCATAAACTGACTTCTATCATTATTCAAAGCCAAACTTGCTCGTTTCAAATGTTACAAGAGTTTCGTTCAGGAGTTACAGGGACGTTATGGATATTTGTTTGAACATCTGAAAGCAAAGTTCTTGTCAAGGAAGTCATTTGATACTCTTGCTGATCATCTCCAGGAAGTAATGGTTGAATCTCTACCCATGATGGTAGATAAGCATATCAAGGAGTAAGTAGCGAAGCAGGTTCCTGAGCAGGTTAAAGTTCAAGTTCCAGTGTATGTTGCAAAAGGGCTGCTTTTGGAAAGGCAACAAAATAAAGAAGAGACTGATAAGATGATTGCTAGAGCCATGATACAGGAGCGTGGGAGATTACAGGCTGAAATTTCATCACAGATTCAACAAGCAATTGATAATCATATTCCTTCTCTGGTTGATGAGTTTGTAAGAAATTATATGTCTGGACATACTCTCCATGTTCATCCAGCTCAACCACAAACAACATCTATTCCTGAACAACAATATCGACTATATCTTTCAATGAAAAACAATCCTCAGTTGCAGCAACATGACATAGCAATATGGCTGGCACTTCAGATGAAATTTGAGACACTTCAGGACGACCCTCATAATGATGCTCTTCCTGAGGGGGAGAATAGTGCAAAGCGGCAGAAGACATATGAGTACGAAGCATATGTGATTAAAGAGTCGTCTGGAAAGGAAAATGAAAGTGAACAAAGTCCATCATCTTCAGGTAATCAAGAGCAAGTTGATGATTAGGATTTTTGGACTGAGTCGGATGCTTCAGATGATGATGAAATACCAATGAAGCATGTATCACAAGACATTATGGAAGAAGTGTCACTGACTATTAATGAGGTAGAGCTAAAGAAAATTGCTGATGAGATGTTGAGACAAAGATGTACTTCAGGAGATGAGCATCAATATCATATTGATCAGATGAAGAATTTCTTGAAAAGTGACATTGTTTAAGAAAGAACAAAGGAAATTCTTACAAATCTTCTACATCCACCAAAGACCACACCTCTAGTTCAAAGCTGTTAGAGAGATCCTGAAGCTCCAACATTGTCTCTGATAAATCAAGATCTTTTGTATTTGAAGAAAGGAAATTCAGGGCCTGAGAGGATAGTGTTGTCACTTCACAAGTTTCCGGCAATTATTTTCAATGATGTTGATATCAAAGAACTGACTTCCAAATAGGTGAATAAGTGTGTAAAGAAATTTAATCCTTATGCTCGATATGTTGTTGAACATTGGATGAATCCTCATGCAAAGATCTTCTACATAAAGAGGCAAAAAGAGCCTAGAAAACCAAAGGAAGTTGTTTATTCGAATTCAAAGATCATTCAAGTTATCAAGACATACTGGGAACTGGGTCATGAACACAAGTTCATCATAGAGATAGTTGCAAGAAGAGCTAATGAGTGCATAGTGTCAATTACCGAGTCTGATTACAAAATCTCAATAAGAATGATATTGAGGATATCTACTTGCTGATCAAGAAATGGAAAGGTGCCTGATTATGCAGAAACAGAACTGTTGTGGTCTTTATCAGTTTTTATCAGAAGCTTAGTGATATGGGAAAGAGTGCATGACTTTCAACTTGGAATAGAAAGCTATCAACAGAAGGTTAATCTTATTGCACCAACAATATCTTTCCCAGGAATTGAAAAACACAAAATGTTCTCCATCATCTATGAGCCCGTGCATGGAATAATATACAAGAAATGCAAGAAAGAGAAAAAGGTAATGAGACATTCAGAGATTCATAAGTTTTGTGATGCAACACTAAACAAAGTATTAGAAGGTCTAAAGAGTTACAATAATGATGTTAAGTATGGCTATATACAAAGAGATCTTAACGAATATGAGGTTGAGTATTTGAAAATGTTTGAAGAAGAAATTGAAGTAAGATTGAAGTATCGCAACCAGATGAGAAGATGAGAGATATATGTGAATGAAAGACCACTTGGATCACGAAGGGATCGCCCATAATAATCGACCTTTAGGGGGAGATTGTTAGGTTTAAGAAAAGTAATGATTATGTGGTTTTATTATATTTAGGTATTAGTCTTTGTTTTGTTAAGAGTAATGTAGCTTGTAATAAGGTTTATTATGCTAAAAGTAAGAAATAACATAATTACCAAAGTCTATGGACTAGAAGTGAAACATTATAAAAATAAAGGAAGGGAAGCTTGCTTCCCTCTCCTATAAATACCCCTCTTAATCACCATTAAGGGGGTTAAGCCTTGAAATAATCTTTTCCTTTTTCCCTTTATTTTATAATATTTGAAAATTAAGTACTTGCCTTCCTCTACTATTCTCTTTAAGCTTTCATTGATGATCATGTATGATTCAAGATAATCAAGACCTAACAGATAATAATATCACAACCCAGGCATGCCTGGGATTCAAACCAGTGACCTTACGCTTGCAGGCGTAAGGGTTACCCCTATTTCCAACTGCGCTAGATCATAATTTTACTAAGTATATGCATAGAAAATGTGTTATAGGCTATTTAGCGTGGTCCGGGTCATTTAATATAAATGGTCCAAATAAGGCTAGTTCGGTTCAAATAAGAAAGGTTCAAAAGGTGAGGAAGGTACCGATGGACTCGTAATTTCATGCTCTTTCCAATGGAATGCTTGGGGAATTTTTACGACTTTGTTTGAATCTCGATAAACGTGAAAACGTCGTCGAAACTCACATGAATATCACCGTTTTTTCTTTGTTTTCGGTACTTTGTACCTGCAAGACATAATAACACATTCCAAACATATTTGCAATATAATTACTCATATTTTATAGTTATTAGTCTATTTTAGTGTGTTTTCCGTAGATAAAACAATATGTGTTTAAGCACACATCAAATTTCCCCACACTAAGCCATTGATGGTCCCACATCCAATGTTTATTATACATGCTAGGAAAGAAAATATTTTAACCCCCCTTAACTAATAACCTCTCACATTAAACAAGAACATAAAGGTTTTTATAAATGGGGGATAAGAAAAATCATTTGTTTGAAAATGCCCCGTAATGTGTTATAAAAGCTTTAAATTTATAGTTCTAGTTTTATCCGATTTCCAACTAACACATGGGTAAAGTTGATACACCCAAATACGTATATATAATATATAGTATAATAGGATATAATCAATTATAGTATAGTAAGTATTTTCTGTCGGGTTCTAGAAAATCGCTTTTAACCAAAGCAATTATCAAAAAGCTCTCGGGTCGTTTCCTCGGTGAGAAGTGAATGGAATTCTACGTTCAAGTTGTAAATCGAGCTTGATTATCATTTAAGTTTTTGGGTTTGGTTTTCTAAATATACTAAAAGGGAAAGCATATAAAAGGGAAACTAAACTTTTTAGATTTAAACTCTTTTTAAACTAATATTAATTTTAAGCTTAAAAACTACAATATTACACTAAAATTGATCTAAAAAAATATAAATGACAAAAATGCTTGCAAAGTGACGTGAAATGTTCATTAAGTGCGGGCTTAGGTTTAACGAATTAAAATCCTTAGAAAACAAGTTTTAAGAAATTAAATGACAAATAAAGTAAAATGCCTTTTTTAAATAAACGACAAGTAATTAAATTGCATTAAAAATAAATGACGGTATGTAAATTGGAAAATTCTAATGACTATTAATTTTTTAAACCTTTTTAAACCTGCACCTAAATTCCAAATCAGTAATCACTTAGCAAGCACAAATGAACTACTCACTAATCATAACAAATAAACTAGCAACAATCATAAGATCAAACATAAACATTTTAAGCTAATAATTCTAAACTACTAGTATTAAAAAAAGGAAAAAGGGTAACCGAATGAAGAACCATAATGATATAAAAACACCCGATCTTACAAACTTAATAAACAAATAAATTTATCACTTTAAAGCTTTCACTTCACTAATTAGCGAATAAAGGTGTCAACTTTATCTACTAATTACTTTCATAAAAACTATAAAGGTCAAAAACGTTATCATTAAGCAACCTTTTAAGACCCTTAAAGCTCCAGGCCTTAGATGTATAATATTTATCAACCTTATAAGACCCTTAAGCTCCGGCCTTAGATGTAGAAGGATGGAATAAGAAATAAGACATGAAAAGTTAGAACAAAATAAGCTAATAAAAAGATGAAAACTTTAAATCTAAATCCACCCGAAACTAAGGTGTTCAATCAAGTGAACTCGGATCGGGTATATTTAAGGATTTAGATCTAAGAAAAATAAGCTAGAATTAAAAACTAAATTTGTAAAAACAAAACTAGATTTAATCTAATAAGCTACTTTTAAAACTATTTATTAAACTAGATCTAAAAGTAAATAAGCAATTTGAAAACTTTAACTACTAAAAAGCTTCTAGATCTACCAAACTAAATAATAAGCTCTCGAAAATAAGGGTGCTCAAGACTTAAAGAATAAGCCGAGTAGAAGACTCATGACACCCTTTTTAGCATTCGAATCGAGCATAAGAAAGAAATAAGCTAAATAAGAAAAGAAAATGAAAATAAGCAAAAGCTTATTTGGATAATATGAGCTTAGATCTAAATCAAATAAGCCAAAGGAAGGCTTATTTGAAGTAAGAAATAAGCTAGGAGAAAACTAGAAGCAACAATAAGCCAAAATAAGCTTAAAAAAGAAAAGAAAAGTAAATAGAGGATTAGAAAAAGAATAAGCCATAAGTCAATAAGCACTTTAATCTTCAAATCATCTTCATTAATAAGCTAAAAAAGTGGATTACAATAAGCTAAATAAGCTATAAAAGCTTTTACAATAAGCTAAATACTATACTATACTACTCCTAAAACTAACCTATACTACTAATTTTTAATAAACTAAATCTAATACTAAATTCTAACACTCCAAATGCAGCTGATGCGTGCTCTTTATATAGCCCCAAGTAGGTGGGGGTATATTCGTCATTTTAGGTCTTCATCCAATGATATTGCTGGATCTAGGGGTATATTAGTCATTTTGACGCCCACCAACCTCTACATTATTGCTAATGATTGGCATACGCCTACCTAGGACTGACTGCTATAGTACCTCGGACTGACACACGCTAGTGCCACGTGTCACAAGAGGGAAAATCCTCACTCCAGGCAAGCCTGGGGTTCGAACATTCGACCTCTCGTTATAGAAACTCAAGCAACATAAGAAACCATCTGCGCTAGGCAGAGTTTCAATTATGTTATGCAAAAGGTAATATACAACCCTTTATTGGCCATGTTCATCTATACTAGCATTAAAGGTTCAAACAGGGACGAAAAAGGTTCATAATAAAAAGGGTTAAATATGAAAGGTCGGTACCGTTGGACTCGTTTTTTCGTGCTCTTTCCAATGGTGTGATCGAGGAATATTCACGACTTCGTTTGGACCTCAATAAATGTGAAAACGTCGTCGAAAGTCACCCGAAAATTCCCGTTTTTGCTTCGTTTTCAATCCTTTTTTACCTGTAAGACATAAAAACATAATACAAACATATTTGCAACATAATTATCTATATTTTAGTGTTTTTAGTCATTTTATAGTGTTTTACGGGGTATAAAAGATGTGTATTTTAGCGTTCATCAAAAGTATAAACATCCATTTATAGTATAGGTTAAGGGTAAGACAAGGTCGTCCCACAGGATTGGTTATTCTTAGAAAGGGTCGACTATATTACGAAAAAGGTTTATTTTATAGATTGGCACGATCTAAAGATAATTGATAACACGATTTCAAGATTATAAAAGCAATGTTTATTCGGGATACAAGAGTAATGGAGGATAACTTGGGATGATGATAAATTCATGAAATTA
The DNA here is from genome assembly GCA_026074375.1 of Tanacetum coccineum. Taxonomy (NCBI): domain Eukaryota; kingdom Viridiplantae; phylum Streptophyta; class Magnoliopsida; order Asterales; family Asteraceae; genus Tanacetum; species Tanacetum coccineum. The sequence continues at coordinate 8,800 of BQNB010135820.1, forward strand.
AGTATAATCAAAGGAATGAACGGGTAGTTCATTCAATAGATTGTCTATTTAACATAATAAAGAATCCTTTCGGCCTTTAATCTTAGTTATGAAAAATGCTTTAAGATTGGTTCACGTTTGGAAATAACAAATATAAACTTTCTTAACCAAGTTCGTTAGACATGAGGTTAAGCATTAAACATTTATATATTTGGGATGATGAGCATTTTATTAGCTAATTCTCATATAGCTAGTATCGAGTTGTCATAGACAAACAACTAGAAATCAAACACCAAGTCGGAGCCTTTCGACCTATTCTCGAACTAAGTGAGTGATCAAATGATGATCAACAATCCCAATATCTAAATATCAAGTTCATATTTATCATTAACCAAATATCATTAGTCATCCCGATTTAAATCATATTACTCCATAAATCCCAAATAAACATGAATAAACTACTCCATAATTGTTGGGAATTATATTTAAGTTGATAAGACAAAACATATGAAAGATGAAGGACTTAAAAGACAAAAGAAGAATTCTTCAAAAGATGGAAGATTTTGAAGATTCTAAAGATAAACTTAAATGATTAAAAGATTTATTAACATCTTTATTTGCTCTTATCCTTTGTAAACCTAATATCTCTATTATATAAAGAGATATAGGTCGTGTTATTTTCTGTATGTGTCAAGATGTGAACATCAGAAAAGTGTGTGTGTGCTCTAGGCGTCAAGTCTCATTGTAGACGCCTAGGGTTTGGTTGGTTTAGCCTCAAGGATATTTGATTCCTTGTTATAGTTTAGATAACACGTTATACCATTGATCAAGGTAGAATTAGGGCTTGTAGTAGTCATGTATCATAGTGAAGATAATGATGAAAACCTTGTTGGAGTAACATTGATTTGTTCTTATTCCGCTACATGTTATTATCATTGTTATTCATCCTAGATGAGGTCTAAACAACATTGAGCTATAAACGATCCAAGAACTATCACATGTTTTAGTTCTAACAGGTGGTATAAGAGCCACAGGGCTGTTAATCTAAGATCTAACAAGGTTATGTTTGTGTCGAATCTATGAAGAAAGAAGGTATGAATTTTTTATTTGTTTACTTTCCAAATTCGATGCAACTAGGGTTTTCTATAAACTCTAAGTTGGTCAAGCAGGTTGATTCATCCTTGGTTAAAAAGAAGCAGTAGGTCAAACAACAAAGGAACTTTCAAGGCAAAGGATCTCATCTAATAGGGTTTTGGTTTTATGATTTTCGGTAATTAATTAAATTCGGTAAATTGGTTTAATAAAACCCTAATTCGGTAATACAAGAATGTTAATGTTGGGGTTCGTCTAGTGTATTGCTGGGTAGATTCATTATGTTTTCATGGTTTATCTAGGGGTGATCAATTATGGTGATCATACAAATTTGTTGTACAAAACCCCATTAAGGTTTTATACTATCATAGTTGATTCGCTTAGAAGTTACTCATTTTCTTAGGTTTCTTGGTTATGATCTATTACTGATATATCTATTCTACTGCTTGGTCGTTGAGTTTAGAGATAGATACATGTGCTATAAAGAATCTGCTATTCGGAAACTCTAGATGGTTTTCTTGTTGATCTGGTCAAACAACCAAAGTGTGCACAAGAAAAGGTTTAAACAGATCTTTTGTGATCATTTTTAGAAGAAACAATGACAGGGAGAACAACCTATGAGTCATCTCGGGGTTGTATTGTATGAGTTTTTAAGAGAAGAATACCCAGAAGTTTTTTTGATATCATTGTTCATGGGTGATATGGGTTTTATGTAATAACTCATGGTACTGTGTTATGAAGGTTTTAATGCACTCTGATCAGAAACTCGTGCATCTCTTGGTTTATTTATGAAAGTTAGTACTGCCATTTGAGATTAGTACTTCTAGCTTGTTCGTTAATGCTGCTATATTTTTATAGCTACCAGAACAGTAGTAAGTTCAAGTTTACAAGTTAATACTGGCAAGTATGTTTTAGTACTGCTAGGTTTATAAGCAGTTACTACTGTTTGGAATTGAATGATGAATTAGTGACAGCTTACTAACACTAAAAAGTGTCACTAAAAGTATGGGAGGAAGGAGTTATCAAATTAGTGACAGGTTAGTGATAGCCTTATGACGGAAAAAGTGTCACTAAATAGTATGGGAGGAAGGAGAATACACATTAGTGACAGATTAGTGACAAAAAAAGTGTCGCTAAAAGCTATGGGGAAGGAGAATGAAGTTTAGTGACGGATTAGCGACAGCTTTGTAACAGATAAAGCATTGCTAATTAAAAGTGGTAATTACTTAGTACTGCTTATCAAAAAGTTAGTACTACTCCTTTATTTTAAATATTGTTCGAGCAATATTTAGTACTGCTGCCTTATTAAGTTTGTACTGCTAGCATTAAAAAGGAGTTTGGTTAATACCGCTTGGGCTTTATTGATTTAATACTGCTAGCTTTATTCGATATCGAATGACACACACATGGTTTGGATCTTAAATTGAACAAGATGCTTTGTTTAAGGGTAAGCTAATAGGTTATGATTTTAAATGTTCTTAAACTTTTTAAAGGCTCGTATTTTCTTGGATTAATTGGTTACGAAGAATATTGTTTATCACCTATTTGAAGTTAAAGTGGAATTATTTGGGTTTGTGTGAGGTAACATGTTTGTGTTTTCAATGTTGTGACAAAGACTTGATGAATCTAGCAAAGGTGTGTGATTTACAAACTTATGGTGCTCAATGCTCACATTTACTATCACTTTTAAGGAGTTACGTTGTTGTACTCAGTATCTCATATAAGATGAGGGTTTTGTGAAGAGGTTGCAATCTACTTATATTTTGGTTTTGGTATGAGTTTGACATCACGTGGATAGTACAAGATATAAGACACAAGTTTGGGTTGTTCTACTTCAGCATCAAATTGGTAATACTTAGTCTTCTTCATCAGTAATCATTACATAGAGCCTACATTCAAGAAATGGTTAACATATGGGTTTCGGGGGAAGCTTATTGTTAAAATGTTTAACCATTTACATGCATCATCGAGGTGAAGGTTTTTACTACTGCTAGTCATTATTACTACTTCTAGTTTAAGTTTCTACTGCTCAAGTTCATTTATCTTAAGGCGCGTCAAGGAGGGTAATTTGAGTTGTTGGAAGGATGGATTAGAAGTGTGATAGTGGTTTGTGGTTGTCGAAATCAAAGTTGCATACTTTAGTCTCCTATTTGATTATGACAAAAAGGGGAAGAAGGCGTTAAAAAGATGATTTGCAACTTATAGATCCTTGGTGGAATAGTTCTATTCTTTCATATATATTAGCTTCAGGGGAAGAAGCTCGTGCTTATTTTGGTTTTATCATTATCAACTAGGGGAAGATTGTTGGAAATTATATTTGAGTTGATAAGACAAAACATATAAAAGATGAAGGACTTAAAAGACAAATGAGGAATTCTCCAAAAGATGGATGATTTTGAAGATTCTGAAGATAAACTTAAATGATTAAAAGATTTATTAACATCTTTATTTGTTCTTATCCTTTGTAAACCTAATATCTCTATTATATAAAGAGATATAGGTCGTGTTATTTTCCATATATGTCAAGATGTGAACATCAGAAAAGTGTGTGTGTATTCTAGGCATCAAGACTCATTGTAGACGCCTAAGGTTTAGTTGGTTTAGACTCAAGGATCTTTGATTCCTTGTTATAGTTTAGATAACACGTTCTACCATTGATCAAGGTAGAATTGGGGCTTGTAGTAGTCTTGTATCATAGTGAAGATAATAATGAAAACCTTGTTAGAGTAACATTGATTTGTTCTTATTCCGCTGCATGTTATTATCATTGTTATTCATCCTAGATGGGGTCTAAACAACCTCGAGCTATAAATGATCCAAGAACTATCACATGTTTTATTTCTAACAATAATCATAGTATCAAAACACATAACAAGCATGTTAGATCCAGAAAACATAATTTTAAGGAGAGAAACATGTTTATCCCGATTCCAATAGCAAATTATATTGATTTTCAAGAGTTTTTCTTCGAACAATGATTATAAAAACCCAAAAATTCAAATCCAAACTACAAATAACTCTGTCACAGCCCTCTATAACTCAAATTAAACCTCCTTAGATACTTTATAACCTGGGAATTGTGATTAACTAAGAACAATTCCCAAACTAACTAGAAATCTTCCTAAGAACTTTGAAATGGATTGAGTTGTTGTTTTGATTGATTGATAATATGAGAAACAATTTCGTGCTCTATTTATAGGTAAAGAGTGAGTATCAGTTGTGGGGAAGAGGGAATCCAAAGGTTGCACAATAATGGCAATCATTATTAT